>CM055911.1:19732513-20022513 GCA_029582155.1 Panopea generosa | reverse complement strand
CTCAACATTCTTACACGGCATTCAAATTTCACACTTTATTTTCATACGTGACACTATATTTTCCCAATTGATATAGAACATCCTTATTTGACTATAGAGTTTACTTACAGGGCACCAGATTTTCTTATCAATATTTACTCAACATTCTTACACAACATTCAAATTTCTTATTTGGCTCTATATTTTATACGTGACACTACATTTTCTCACTCGATACATAACATCCTTATTTGACTTTAAATTTTTCTTACGGGGAACTATATTTTCTAATCTTTATTAACTCAACATAGATTTTACAGACATTAGATTTTCTCACTCGATACACAATATCCTTACTTTACTGTATATTTTTCTTACTGGAAACTAGATTTTCTTCTTTATATTTAATTAAAATCATAACACGACATTCAAATTCGTTCTTTGACACTATATTTCATACGCGACACTAGATTTGTTCATTCAATCTGCAAAATCCTTACTCGGCTATATAATATTCTTAATGGGCACTAGATTTTCTAATCTATGTATATACAACATCCTTACATGAAATGTGATTTCTTTGTTTGACACTATATTTTCATATGCGACACTTGGTTTTTCTCACTCGATACACATATTTAATCAGCGCTAGATTTTAATTACTGGGCACTAGATTTTCTTATCTATATATACACAATATTTTAGTTGACATATGATTTTCTTACAAAACACTTAATTTTAAAACTTAAAATTAGTAAAGTTGTGAATTTCTGAAAAGCTTATATATGTAAATATGACATCACACCTTCAAGTTATATTACACATAAATTACTCATCAAAAGCACTCGTATATTTCTGCAGCCTGTTAATCCTTATTTTATAAATGTTTTTTTTAATTTCCCCATTGCTCATTTTTAAATTGAAAATTATTATAACTATTGAAAAACATATGGATTTAAATGTTGTCAAAGTAACAACTAGATTTTTCGAAAGCGAGGCAAAATATTATAAAACAAATACCTGGAATTAATCTCTTATATTTCTCTCAAAACACAATGAAAAATATCTTTATATGTTTGTTGTTGAACGATATATTAAAATTGCATTCTTAAAGGTAATAAAATGAAATAATTAACAATGTTTATTTAGGGTCCAGATCTTTCTGAACGCTACACGCTTAGAAACAATGGGAAATGTTGATTTTCGGAAATGGATACATATTGGATAAACATTATTTTTTTTATCAATTTAAGCTATTTAAGATAACTTATCGGCGATTGAAAATATAGTATACCAAATGGTTATTGTGAAGAATTCATATTGGTATTTTTTTATATCTTTTGTGAATTAAGGTTTTGAAAAGAACCATTTGATGCCGAAAAAAAAAAACATTGCTAGGAAATGAGTAAATTGTGGATGATTTATTTTCTAATAAAACTTAATTTATTGGTAAGTGTGCTATATGACCGATTGCAAATGTATTATATCAAATGAGATTTGTCAGTTTTTCTTGCTTCTTTCTTGAGTATCTTTCGAGAATTAAGAATTAAAAAAGGAACGCATTCAGTATAAAACCGCACATTTCGTCAATATTTTTCGATTTTAAACATTTTATTGGACGAACTATTTCTTCTACCTTGAGCAATTCAAAGTTTAGATATAATGAAACAAATCATTTAAATATCAATACATAACTTAAAGTAACACCAGATAAAAAGCATAATTGTACACCCATAAAGCGTGGACTTTCCCTAGTGCGTGTGAATATAACGTGACACCGGCACTTTCCAATTAAATAACACCGATAACAATATTGGATCCTCCAACTGGAAAACCTCGGTTCCATTTGGTCAATTCTAAAAATAGATTTCTGATTCCAATTTGGAAATTAGAAATTCCAATTGGAAATTAGAAATTCCAATTGGAAATTTACATTTCCATCTTGGACGAAACGACTTTCCAGTTGGAAAGCATGCATTTTGGGGGTCTTTAGATTATAAATGTGACATAAATCGGCAATTCATAACGCTTTGGTTACCTTTTTGTGATCGCACAGTCATACTCTTCAAACTGCGATACATTGTCAATAAAAATAACGAAAGATAAAAAAAAGTTTTTGGAAAAAAGAGTTTTTCCAGAAATTTACTGTGTTGTGTTTATATATATATATATATATATCTATCTACGTTCCATAGGCTTTTTTATTGTTTTGTTATGTCGCAGTCATTTTTAAGATATAAAAATATGTATGTGTTGTTTGTTTTTTTATTTTATTTATTCTAACCATATTTCTAATGCTCATTTTCAAACTTGTTTCAAGACGCTAAAACACATTCGACAGTCGTTGAATTTACTAACATTTTCACAGATATCCATCCGTATTGCCCAGTATTAATCTTAAATATTGGACTGTGCAATAAAAATAAGTTTGTTTACGTGGTCTGAATATCAGTGTCAGCTAATAACAACGTATATACATTGTATATGCGTATATCAGTAAAGTAGAGTAGGTTTGATAAACTTATGTCCAGATAGATAGGAATAAAACGTTTTAAAAGTATTTTAAAATATTCATTTTTGGTTCAAAAGATAAATCGTGTTGACGTTTATTGAATAAAAATCCGTTGAGTAATAAGTATTTAGTAAATGGATTTATTATTGTAAATCTAATCATATTTTAACATGAGTCTTTTTTGTACATTTAAAGTCGTACGACATAGGATTTTAATTCAACTCCATAATTTTATTGAGATAAATGTAAACAAGAAAAAGCTTAAATCATGGTCAGTTAGCAAATACAAGCATTACAAGATCGTTGTGGCAGAGATATCCACATAAATTGACCATTACATGCGGCATTTCTGGGTTAGTCGATTTCACATTATGTTTTCTAGAAGTTAAGAAAGTTAAATGTCTGATAGTTATATTTGGACAGAAACAAATCTAAGTAAATTGTTGATATATATTCAGATTAGAATGTGGTGAATTTAATTTCATATCCGCAGGTACAGTAGTGAAAGGTGTTTATTAGGATAAAGGCCTAGGAATCAGGTAACGTTTTTTGAGATGTTTATATTATGTTAATGATGAAGTATTGGAAATCGGCATTTTGAAGTGTAACAAATGTAATTAAATGGTGTTATTTTTTTCATTGTTTTAGCAATACAAATAGTTTAGCAATGCAAACAGAATTTATCGGTCGATATTTATATTGTATTAAGTGGCAATATGTAGGGATGTATATGCTAACACGAGAATTAATAGACGATGCTAAGAAATGAATGCATTGTTATTATATAGTGATAAAACTACCATGAAATGAGATAAATTGTAAGAAATTAAGGAATATACTGATTGAACTACCGTGAAATGTAATAGATGGTCAGAAATGAATGAATGTTCTGTTGTGATATATAATGAAACTACCATGAAATAGTAAGATGGTAAGTGATATCCATATGATATCCGTAATACTTTTACATATTAAGTAAAACGTTAATCTGAGTTCACATGTTCGTCATATAACATTGAAGTCGGCATAAATAGCTCAGTACTACACAGTATACGGGAAGTAAATCCAACGCCGAAAGAGAAGATTGGAGCTATGCATACGCACACGGACGCGGTCGTAGTGTTTTAATGAGTATAAAACCTTATCTTAATTATTCACTAACGATCAGCAAAGAGCATCGCGACATCGGTGATATATACTTTTTAGTAACAGTGTACATTTCGACATCGGTGACATATAAGTGTAAATAACAGTTTATATTGCGACATCAGTGATATATTAGTAACTGGTAGTATGTATCACGACATCAGTGATATATTAGTAAATGGCAGTTTGTATCGCGACATCAGTGATATATTAGTAAATGGTAGTTTGTATCGCGACATCAGTGATAAATTAGTAAATGGTAGTTTGTATCGCGACATCAGTGATATATTAGTAGATGGTAGTTTGTATCGCGACATCAGTGATATATAAGTAAATGGCAGTTTATATCGCAATATCAGTGATATGTTAGTAAATAGCAGTTTGTATCGCGACATCTATAAGACAAAAGCTTGTTAAAGTGAACAGTGTTAACATAATTACATCTTAAATTATTATTACCCCGGTAGTATTTCATGTTGAGTTAATTGTGTTATATTCTACATTAGTGTTTGTCGGCCCTTCGTCATTTTGCTGCATACTGCACGTGAACAATATGGTACTCTAGGCTATTGAATGCAGTCCAATAAACACAGTAATAACTTCATAATAGAACATTAAATATTATTAGCATTTCATAAGATGGGCATTAAACATGTCGAGTTCGAACATAAATGTGTAATCAAAATATTTTATTTTCTTTATTGAAACAATACAATATTTTATCAGTGTGCTATTTCAAATAATTTTTAACTGAATTTGAAAACTGAATAATTTGTATTTACAACTACTTTTTTTTCATCAGATGCATATAAGGCATGCCTTTCCACCAAAATATGTGTTCACTTGCCTCAAATAATAATTCTGCTAATTAACAATTATTTATATAAGTATTATCATTATCGTGTACATCTCACAGTGGCACCGTTTTTAATATATAAAAATTACATTGTGAGAAGAAAACAAAATATAATCTCGATAACCTTACAAAAATATTATATATACATAAAGTGTTTAAACTTGTATCTTGAAATACGGTCCTGTCAAAATTCCTATCGACATTAGGTCGTTCCTTTTCTCGAGCATGGAAAGCAAACTAAAACAGCAAACAAACAGCTATATCACATACAATAGTATTGCCATTGTTCTTATTTCCAAAGATCATGTAGAACAAAAAACATCAAATAATCGCATGCATAAAAGTCACCATTCAATAGGTGACACAAGTCATGTGTCACCCAAATGTTAGAACAGACAAACATAGCGCTGGTTTTGTATATATCTCTCAAATAATTGTTGACTGACACGTAAATGAGACCATGTGACATAGACATTACCGCTTAGAGAACACACAGTCATTACCGAACCGCTCATTCAACCTGAATGAAAAGCTACCGATGTGTGATATTTATTCAATCACAATTTGAAAAATATGTGTATACATATACATGTATTTCTCTCAAACAGGTACTGGTTGCGTAATTGGCAAATCGACGATACAGCGGGAGCATCGTCCAGAATGTACAATGTTGACGGCTTCTTTTGTAAAACTTCGTTGCTTATATTTGATAACGCTCCCGTGTAGTCCAGTCGTTGTGATTTCACTGTTGCTGAACTTCCGTAAACGTAAACCAAAATGGTTTATCATGCATGAAACGGCTGGTAATTGTTTCAAACACGCTCTGCGATATTCGCGATGGCGAGCAACATAAATAATTGGGTTCCATAAAATCGATGACTTGGCGAAAAGTGCTGGAACCATGGTGACAGAAAGAGGAACGTCGTCTGGGTTACCGAACATGACTATAAGTGTAACTATGGAATATGGCGTCCAGCTGAGGACAAAAGCACCTGGAAAATAGATGTAGGTCAATAATAACGCTTTTGAGTCAAAAAGTCATTTCTCACTACTCTCTCTCTCTCTCTCTTCTCTTTCTCTCTTTCTCTCTCTCTCGCTAGTTAATAGGTAAAGCATACATCCAGAATGATTTATTTAATATTGCTTCAAATTAACAGAAAACATCACACTGATAATGATCCTTATCATTTCTCTAATCATCCACTATCACAGTAAGAAACAATGCTGAAGGGAAATGTATTTTGATAAATTATATTCTCCTTGATGACTGAAACAGTAAAGTGCATTACGCCACTCATCGTCCTTCTGGTCTTCCACCTCTGATTCAAACAGGAAATTCATATTAATTACTCGCGGAGATTGGTGTGTTTGAATTATGGTTAACCATCATGGATTCCTGACAGGAGTGGAACGTGTTAGATGTAAAAATGCCAGTCCTTTTTAGCTATAGGCAAGAAGACTAATTGCACTGTTGCGAACTTTTCTAACATTAGAAACAAGATTTACATGTTGTTTGCAAGGTTGGCCACTTTTTCGAATAAAGCAGATAAGGTAACTGAATTGAAAGTGTATGTGTCTGCTATGTTATAGCAATGGTAATTTGGCGGATGATCATCTCTGACAAGTTTTATGTGTCATAATGTGATGTAGGACATTAAAAAAGATCAATTGAAAAAAAAGTTCAGTTCCAAGATATCAGATTAGTCTTAAAGCTTATTTTCAGAAGTGCCAAGTTTTCTACCAAATGTAAAACATCTGCTATTTTACTGCTTTCAATGATATGTGTTATTTTATTTCTCTGAAAGATATATTTTATTTTACAGCAGTCGATGATAAGTATGAAGGATATATGTTATTTTACAGGTGCCAAGGATGAGTGTTACTTCATTGCTGTCAATGATATATAATTTACTGCTGTCATTCTACCGGGTAAGAATATATAATTAAGTTATCTTATCGGTGTGAAGCATTATTTGTTATTGTATTGCTGTCAATGTTACAAGTATATCATTTATCACCTGTGCCAACGGTACATTTTATTAAACCGGTATTTAAAAAATCAATAATGTATATTTTTTTACTGCTGTTTTGGTGTCAGGTATATATAATTTTATGTTGTTTTACTTTTGTCACGGATATTTTTACCGCTGTTTAAGCTATAACGATATTATGTTACTACTGTCAAATATACGAGAGTTGTTCAAAATAACGCAGAAATTTTCTCTGTCAACTTGATTTCTGTCTAAAATGTTATAAAAGTATTACTACATATTCACATATCGAAAGCTTTAATCTCCATTATGTCAACTTTTGATAGTACTCTAAAAAGCTCGGTCCGCTCACGATAACGTCAAACCACTGAATCTGTGATAATGAAAGCTAATAACTTTACTATTCATTTACACTCAAAATATTTGCCATTTTGACGTTGTACCCATCTTTCATATATGTTCCAGTCTTTATTATACTGAGAAATATGTGATTTGCGGTATGCGTAATTTAGTAGTTGTAGTATGAAAGGACCATTTATCGTCTGTCCATGCACATTATAAACATGTACATCGCCGCTGATTTGCTGGTTCTTGCCATTAATGGAGTTGGTGATTTGAGCGCTTTCAAACTAAAAACTGACCAAGGATCATAAAAATGCAACATTTTTCATTCAAATATTCCTGATTTTAGCTTCTCGTTATCCGTCAACAGAACCGTCTACCGTGCATTTGAAATTGCCATAGTCAATGTTAAATATGGTTATGAAATATTCGCTGTAACTTAGCTATAAAACAAAATTTTTTTTTATTTTAACAGGTTATTTAAAATGAAAAGCAAATTATAATGACACAATTTATTTGTATATCTTAAAATATAAGAGTTTGAGAAGGACAGTTTACGTAACAACCCTCGTATTTGTTATTCAACCGTTCAACTTGTTAAAATTACGTTTATTATTGGTGTTGAGCATATACATTATAAGACAGGTGGTTTGGATATTTGTTGTTTAATTGGTTGTTAAAATATAAATTAATTTACCGGTGCCACGTTAGAGTCATACGCGCTCCCGATAATCCACGCGTGCGGATCTACCGTGGGGTTCATGAGATTTACACGGATTTGTAATTGTTTTGTATCGACCTATTACATTTGTTTAAAGATTATTAATTGTTTAGGAATGCTTATCTTTATTTAATGTTATGTTTTCCTTTACTGGTGTCTGGGATATCTTGATTGATTGATTGATTGATTGAATAGTTAGCGTCATTTTTATGCCATCGAAGGCTAACAGACGATCAGTTAACCTAACCATTGTTTCCTTGGATTAACCAGTTCTCGAGCACACCTTATCTCCACAAGCAACTGATAACTTTCCCACTTGAATCAGTGGTGAGAGACGAATAATAATAAGTCACAATGTCGTATATCAATCATCACGAAGACTGTTGCCGGGTGGGGGATTCGAAATCACGACCCTTGGATTGATAGTCAGACGCGTTACCGACTGAGCTAATCGGGCCTGGCTTTCGGATATATATATAAGTTTACTTGTGTTAAGGAAACGTGTTATATTACGTATGTCTAGGATATATATTATGTTACGTGTGTTAAGGATAAGTGTTATTTTACATATGTTTAGGATATATGTTATTTTTAGTTTGTAAAGTATAAGTGTTATTTTACATATATATGTCTAGGATATATATTAGTTTACGTGTGTTAAGGATACGAGTTATTTTACATATTATCTAGAATATATATTATTTTACGTGTGTTAAGGATAAGTGTTATTTTTCATATATCTAGGATATATATTATTTTAGTGTGTTAAGGATAAGTGTTATTTTACATATATCTAGGATATATATTATTTTAGTGTGTTAAGGATACGTGTTATTTTACATATGTCTAGGATATATATGATGTTACGTGTGTTAATATAAGTGTTATTTTACCTATGTTAGGATATATGTTATTTTTAGTGTGTTAAGGATAAGAGTTATTTTACATATGTCTAGGATATGTATTATTTTACGTGTGTTAAGATAAGTGTTATTTTACATATGTTTAGGAAATATGTTATTTTTAGTGTGTTAAGGATAAGTGTTATTTTTCATATAAATGTCTAGGATATATATTATGTTACATGTGTTAAGGATAAGTGTAATTTTTCATATGTCTAGAATATATATTATTTTACGTGTGTTAATGATAAGTGTTATTTTACATATATCTAGCATATATATTATTTTACGTGTGTTAAGGATAAGTGTTGTTTTACATAAGTATAACGTATATATTATGTTATCGGTGTTTAGGATGTATACTGTGTTATTGGTGTCACATATATTTTATAAGTGGTGTCATATTTTATTATATATTTCAAGATAGGACTGATATAAAACTTTTTCATTAGAATGACGTGGCGGTTAAAACATATATTAAGTATATTATACTATTTATACATGAAACCTCGATACCTCCAAAACAGCTACTACAATTCAAAACGAAATGTCTATCTAAACCCCAAAACTAAGAAATTTTCATTTTTTTTTCTGCGCTATAATAAAACATTATAGCCAATTCAAGACACTATAACGACTGGAATGGATTTCAAGTCACGCTAAAAACATAACCGTTTAGTTTATTGACTATTCTAGATTACATACACATGTTGGTAAACTAAAAGCATTGGTTTTGGTATTTGATGGAATTTCATCTATGCCAGAGTATTGGGTATAATTGAATCATATCAACCAATAAATTCTGTCAAACATCGGAGATGCTCAAGATTACAGACAGCGAGAAAACGACGAGTGAACGGAATGCAAACAGAGAGCAAAAAAAGCACGAGTGGAGCATAAAGTTAACGTAGTAAAATTATGAGATTTTAGGGTCTGATATTTTTTGTAAAAATGTATAATGTTTTAACCTGGGGTCTAAGTAATAAAAGTCTGAGATAATGCCCTATTGATTTTTTCCTGAATTCAATCAAGATTTTGCCTTCGTTGCAACGTGAACTTAGATTGGTTGGCTCAAATGGACATATGCTATGATTAGTTATAATATTCATGTATATATAAACCTGTAGGCTTGATCATTATACATATCTCAAACGTATTGTTTCCAACAGCAATATATCCCTTCTTACCAATCATGAGTACCACCGTTATGGCAGCTCGTTTTTCCCGATTTCTTGATTTAGTCATATTACCAAAACTTCGTCTTCGTCGTAACGGCTTCTTTGCATCATGGTGTATCTAAAATGTCAATATAAATACTGCTGATTATTTATATCGAGATTATCATCAGGACTATAATCATTATAGATGCAGACATCGGGTGACCTTTTTCCTTTCATATTAAAAGCACTGTACGTACCTTTTATAACTAGCTTATTGCCCTGATGACACTCTAATTACATATGACTCTTTATTTATATGAAATACCCGTGTGAAATACCCGTGTGTGTGTGTGTGTGTGTGTGTGTGTGTGTGTGTGTGTGTGTGTGTGTGTGTGTGTGTGTGTGTGTGTGTGTGAGTCACATGTATTATGACTGAAAAATATATACCTATATAGCATATATCAGACCTAATGTAACTCATACTATATGCACCTTAAATATATTCAATCTCGGTATATGTACCGGACTTACTTATGCCTCTAAGTATTTGCACCTTATCTATATTCGCTCTTCATATATCAATAGTACTGGTAAACATGTAATACCTAGCTATATAACAGATCTAATTTTTTTTTTATAATCAAGGGATTGTGAATTTGAATCGCCGCCCAATCTCAGTGCTTATTGAAATATGACATTGCATCTCATTGCCATTTATCTCTCATTGTTGATTCAAGTTAGACAGTTATCAGATATATGCAGATATGGATGTGCTCGGGTACTGCTTTACCTCTCAAGATCCCAGGAAAGATTGGTTATATTTACGGATATTTTTTTAACACTCGATGGCTTACAAATGACGCTCAGTATTCAAACAAAATTAAACACTCCTGTGTGTAAAACAATGATGTCAATTACATATCCAGTTTGCAGTAAACGAGTGTCGGCACACTTTTGCAACAGTTCAGTTATCCATTAGAATAATGGAATCCATTAGAATAAATTATTTGAATGTCGGTTGTAACTTTCAAGTAATCACCTGCTCTCAATCAATTCAGTGCTGACGATAGAGCAAAACACAATACACACGCTAGAAAAAAAAACACATAATTTTTATGAAGGTACAATGAAGACGTTGCGGTCTATATATTCCGTTATAGTAAAAACATCTTTATCAATATAACAACAGTACACAATCTTGTTCAAATAAGCTTCGAATTATCTCTAATAATGAATGCATTGACTTAAAAAATGTCTGTCACAAAACCGGTTTATCACATTGAACCGATTGTTTACGCGAACCACTTGTGCAAAATTGCCCAAAAAATAACTTGAATATTCATGAATATCCTTAATGGCATGTACGCTTAAAATGGGTGATACTCATGTATAATGGAATTTGAGTCTGGCTACAGACCCTAAACCGCTGAAGTACCCCATAATTGCACTCCGTTTGCGCTCAGTTTGCACTCCGTTCGCGCTCCGTTCGCGCTCCGTTTACGTTCCGTTTGCGTGCACTCGATTAAACGCGGTTAATTTAATGCACTCACAAACGCAAGTATTCGCGTATTCGCTCACGAGCGCTGTATAGCTGAGTGCTCTATTTAATACTCCTCTTAGCGTTCGCTTCGTTCAGCGTTCACTCAACGTTCAGTTCGCTCAGTTCGTTTATCGGCCCATAACCAATCGCAACATCTCAACTCTTTAAAATGATTCTATAACTTATTGACTTTTTAATTTAATCTGTTCCAATGGAGCAATTAAATGTATCCATGGGATTTAGTCAAGGTAAATTAATTCATGATCCGAATGTTTGTCTACATATTATGTCACCCGCTGGGCGAAAGGTTGAACAAGTATCGATAGTAGGCATGTTAAACGGAAGTGTCTATGTTTTGATATGTGATCAGTGGTCTGGATGATCAAAGAATATCGCACGTTATACCGGCTTCTGTTATCCAGACCGACATGTGTTTGCGTCAGTATCTTCTTTGATTCACCGTAAGCCGTTTGTTACAGGAAAGCAATAAAGTTTGTCCACAAAATTTACATATACATCATCAACATAAACTAAATATATTGTTATTAATAATTAAATTTAATTAATAATTCCATACTGTTGATACCTCGTTGACCTTATGATAATCCATAAATTTGCTCAGTGTAAGCAGTGACTTAACAACATGTGGATATATCACTAATTTTGTTAATGTTCAAACTAAAATAAGCTTTATAATCAATAATATGCACTGCATCGGTGATGAAAAATTTATTATAATCCGTGCAATGCAATTCGACATTATAATAAATGATTTTTAAAAAATAATAATCTTGTAGCGTTTTTTTCGATTTGGGTCCAAATGTGGCTTCACTAAAACTTAAAAAAGATATTCCGATATTTTAAGTTTTTATAATTATTTTCGTTTTCATTATGTATATAAATATACTTGCAACGAACTTTTTTCCGTGAGTTTCTTAAATTATTCTTTCACTGACAGTATGCTTTATGTTAATATATTATTTAAAATGACAAACTATATTAAACTTGTTTGAAACTACACCCACTGTGCTATACCACTAATTATATGACACGCAGCAACACACCCGTGGTGTTAATTACGTTATGTCACATGCCAGTGAGAGCCGTGTCAATTAAGTTATATGCTAAAGTAGTGACTTATCGGTCTATTGACCACGGAAGATATGTATGATTTCATTTTGATTGTAATTCGTGCCAGATGGATGAATCTTAATTGAGCCAACATTATGTGATTGAAAAGAAAAGATAAAAAAGAAAAACTGCCAGCCAATTAACAACAAATAAAAAATAATTTAAGATATTGGTTATTTGAAGTTTCAGAACGCTTTAGTATGTAAATATCATGATGTTAATATCATTAAATTAACGACCGAAAACCCCACGCCAGTTCTGTGTGAATGGTAGAAAGTAAGACATACACGTATTAAGGGATGTGTATTCAAGGCTGCCATTTGACCACAGCTGCCATAGCGATTTCGTATAAAAAACAGATCAGAATTGTTAATTTATAAAATAAAACAATCCTACAATGTTAAAACTAATAAAAATTAAAGACATGTCTCTTAATAATTCCTTGTAAAATTGTAATATTTTATTTGTATTATTTTTTATTATTTGTTTTATTTTTTTAAATATTATTATCATTGGAACTATTATTATAATATACATATTGACTTTTTGATTTGTCACAGCTTTTATATTGGATACGTGCGTACGTGTATCTGGTCAGTCGTTCACAATTAATATAACAATTTAATTATTATAATGAAGGCAGAGTTGCATGGCAATCATCAAAACAGATACCAATGGTGAGAACCACATGTGTGTCAATAAATAGTTAATTGGTGATTTATCGGTCCATTGATCACGAAGAACCCTGCCGGTGTGTAATTTTCATTTTGATTATAATTTGTGCCAGATGAATGAATCCTTATTAAACCCGCGGCATGTGATTGGATAAGAAATATATAGTCAAAATCAATACTAAAATATGCAGATTTTTTATAATATTATTATTATTATAATTATTATTTATATCTATTATATATTTTTTTATTATTTATTACTATTATTACTTATATTATTGTTATTATTGCTATATTACTTTATTATTATATTATTATAATCTGAGTATTTTTTCTTCTTTATTATTATTATTATTCTTCTTCTTATTATTGTTGTCATTTCTTACTTGTTGCCCCTTTTACAGCTTTTACAGTGGCTTAATTGTTACGTGCTTACGTGCACGTGATCAGGCGTATAGATTTTATAAGAAAGCGGGAAAACAATAAATTTACTATTTCATAGGCAGTGAATACGTGTTCTTTTTTGTTTATTTAAACCTTCCTCATGATCAAAAGCTGTTCTTTAGTCAATATAAAACCACAACCTCAAAAAGGTCACCTAGAAATTTACGTTTGCTAGTTTTTATTTCCTGTGTCTAATGTGTTATTTCGGTCTGTCGTGTTAATTTGGCATACATACATTTATTTTACATTAATTTAATTTAGCTTGATTGTGAAGTTAGCTCGGAGCTTATGCATATCGTTCTCCAGTGCATTCCCTTATTAGATCTGGTACTGAATTGTGTTTCCAAAGGTCGGGTAGAGCCTGGGTCAAACTCGCGACCTCTGCCATCTGAAGCCAGCACCCTATCCGCTGTACAACTGACCAACTTTATATTTTAGAATACAATTAATTTATTATTATTATTTTAATGAGATGTGCACGACTATAATGTTTCCACTTTAATTGCAATATAACAGTTTTACGTAGATTTGTTCACAACTAAGCACAAACTCAGTGTAACTATGCTTGGGGAAAATATAAAACTAAAGTCCAAATTAAATTGAAAATTGGTAATTTTTATTTTGCCGAAATACCCAAACAAATAGAATCATAATCATATAATTTTACGCATATCTATGTTTTGTTTGATTCATGCATGCTTTGATATGTTTGTATTTGGAGCAGCATACGGTTAAATCGAAATAAAGTACATGTTTTGTATGTTCTATAACTAATTTATATCGAAATAACACGGCAAATAGTGAATTCATATTGAATCTTTTCGAATTGTTATTAACACAATATATATAATTTTTTATATTTTTTGTTGCGCAAACCAAATCATGCTTAAACATGCAACTAAATTAGCCTTGAAACCGTAGATAACCATTGATGTGTCGTCTATTGTATAATAGGTATTTTAAACATTATTGTATTGATCAGCTAAATATTGATATTTATGTTATAATTGATAAATTGTTTTCCAAAATAAGTTTTATCATGCGTTTTACAGTAAAACATTTATATAAACTACATGGTTTATATTAATGTGAAAGAAAATTTCATTTTAATCTCGATTTTAAGTAACGAGGTCACGATCAAATAATGAAAAAAGAGTGTATCCGAATGAACGAGTGCACTCAGTAGCGCACGAATAGTTCTGTTATCAGTTATCTTACTATGTCTAGCGTTTACTGCATATACTGCGCATCTGAGTGCACTCAGCGTTTCTGAGTGCATTCAGCGTGTCTGAGTGCACTCGATCTATTTCATGCGTTCAGGAGTGCGTTTATTATTCAAAATCCAGCGTTTGCTTACGGTTCATGTCCGCTCCGTCAGCGCTTAATCTGCGCTCCGTTCGCGCTCCGTCTGCGCTACGCTCGCGCTCCGCTTACGCTCTGAGTGCACTCCGTTTGCGTGCAATTGGGGTACTTGAGCGGTTTAGGGTCTGTAACAGTAGCGATATTAGAAAAAAACAATACCCTAAAGGAAAATGCCACATTCATGTTATAAATACTACGTGTAAATGGTTAAATCGTATGTTGAAATAAAATATCGATATGATTTATGCTTCAAAAGCGGTCTGATAATCGCACGAAAAGTTCCGAATCGTTTAATTTTCTATATTTGGCGTTTCTGAGTGCACATATCGTGTCTGAGTGCACTTACGTCTATTTCTTGCGTAACCATTATTACATTTTTGTAAAAAAAAATAAAAGTTCGTACACCCTTTACAGCTTCAATGCCCCCTTCCCGTTTGTGCTTGAGTAGGTTTGACAGTGCGCTTGGAAACCCACTTCGTGTGCGTTCAAAATCTCATGAAAGAGATATAAACCGAATCTGGTGTATTTTTCCTGGTTGTATACTGTGTTTTCAGGGTATATTCTTAATAGTGTTTTTTTTTGTAACTTTTATTTCAATTTAGTTGTACAAAAACAGAAATATTGATACAAAATAGTTCATGACAATTATATATACATTTAGAAATTTCTAATAGCCATTGAGTGTCTCGCTGTCTGTGGGAATTGAATGAGTAACAAACAGTGCCCACTAAATCCAGATAATTTGCTTGTGTAGTTTAAAACACAAGGGCTGTATTATCGTGATTAATAAAAAATGTTCAAACAGAAATACCCCGAAACAATTTATTTTTCAGTTTCTCTTTTAATTATTATTTGATATACTTCACAGTTAAGTTACCACATACAGTCATAACACCTATGTGCTTAATGATACAATATAACTTGCAACATAATCAGTAAGTGTGATGTTTTAGCATTTAAAAGTATCGCTGAGGAAAATATCAAAATATGTTAAATCAGTGAAACAACTCAATGGCTACCAGAAATTAAGATAACTTGTACATATATGCATTTGAAGACGTGCAGAACAATATACACGTAATTGAAATCAGTTTTCACAATTTAATATAAAGAAGTTAGTTATATAGTGGAATATCATTAAACATTTGGCAGGTTAATCATTTGTATTAGAGATATTTTGAAACAATAAGAACATTGTATATAAGCTTAAGCTCTGCAAATTCCTGAGCAAATACTACACAACTTAAAAAGTGCAAAATTTCATTTACAAATTTTTAATAAGTACTCATCCAGTCTAACAAACATTGATGAGTCAGAGTCAAACTTGTAACGTTATCAAAATGCTTTGCACTTGTTGTAACGTATACACCATAAAGCAACAAAACATGTTAAATTGAATGTTGGAGTTCATTTATTTATGATAGATAAATGCATAAAAAACAATCCAATTGTCATAAAACATTCGCTTTGAATCTTTTATCTGACTTTGGTAACTTATTATTTTGAAAAGAAAGTAATGCTTTATTGATATATATAAACATTAGATAATTATTCTTATTGCAGGTCTAGTCTTGATAATGACCAGTTAAATTTTATAGTTGATTGGAGAAAAGAAAAAAAAAAGGAAAAAATAAAACACTCTGAGGAGGGGATGGGGATTGATATAATTAATTATCTACAAAATATAAATGTATTTGTAATCAAACAAATGTGTCTAAATTAAAACTGAAAGAGTGACATGAAAAATGTTTCCAATTTATTTCAAGATATAAGTGGCTTATAGTCATTCCGAATAATATCAAAAGTGTGTATTTTACAATTTATTGTTGCAAGATACCGTTCTGTATTATACAGATTTATAATATGATTTTTAAAGTTGTCAAATGTAAGTTTATCTGTTTTAAATTTCAGGGTGTAAATAAATTTCTTTGCAATTAATATTTTTTTATTTGCAACTTTGTCAAAAAGTTTATTTCCGAACATAATGTCTGTATGTGTCCAATTTAAATTAATGCCTATACATTTTTCGCGAATATGGTTCATCAGACAGGAGATAAATGTCACATTTGACGAAAATATGTTCAATTGTTTCTATTTCTCTGTTGCATAAACTGCAAATATCAGAGTCCTTTATTTTCATTTTTTTAAAAAGAGAATTGGTTCCTAATATTTGGTGATTTATTCTGTACTGAAACCATTGTAAGTTTGTGTCATTTGTTATGTTAAATGGAAGGCAGTACAATTTAGTTTCAACGAAATTGGTTCTTATATCCAAATCGTTTTCACATTTGACAGCGGATTGAGGGATTATATTTTCTTGTATACAAGACTGATAAATTGCCCTACATCCTTTTGTATCTTTCATAATTATTGATATTGATAAAGGGCATGTAGGTGCCCCTCCATTACTAGCTAAATGAACAATTGAAAGTTTAAATTAGTACCTTTTAACAGATGCTAGCAATCCTTCATATTCTATGAAGTTTGTATTTATGTTGTACCTATTATTGCAATCAATCATTGAGTAAAAAATACCTTAGAGAACCAATGGTTATGAAATATACTTGTGCCTCCGACCTTAATGTTTGGGTTAAACCAAATTGGATTTTTTTGAAATGGGTACCAATTTGCAGGCTTTAGTAGGTTTGAATATGTTTGATAACTTCTAAAAATATCTTTCCAGAAGGGATTATGTATTCTGTTTATGTGTCTTCTAATAAAATCTTGGCCATATGCGCCAACATTCGACATGCATGGGTACATTGAATTAAATATATCAAGATAGTTTTTATTTGAGTTTATAAGGCGTCTTATCCATGTGAGTTTAAATGAGTTAATAAAAAGGTCTATATCAAACATTTTGAGGCCCCCTTTTATGTAAGAGTTGCAAATTGTAATTCTTTTTACCTTATTCGGTTTAACATTCCAAATAAATTAAAAAAAAAACAACACTTTTAATCTCTTTAATTTTATCAGAGTTAGGGTTTGGTAGAGCTTTTTTAGATTGTTATTTTACCAATTGGTGTTAATATTTGTTTTGACCAATGGATAAGAAGTTGTTTTATATCATGTATTTTATCATCAAAGTCCACATTAATCATTGTATCTAAATCTACTGAAAATCGAATACCAAGGACAGTAAATTCATTGTCCCAAGAAAGATTATATTCTTCACATAACTTAATATTACTATTTGTCCTTGAACCTATCCACACTGCCTTAGTTTTATCAACATTGATATTAAGGCCGGATATTTCAGCATAGAATTTGAGTGTTTGAAGTGTGTTTACAAGTGATTTTTTTCTGAACCATCAAGCATGAGTGTTGTATCATCGGCATATTGTGAAATTAAAAAGTTTGTATTGTCAATCTGTATTCCTTTTATATTAGGGTTATTTCTGATTAGAACAGCGAAGATCTCTGCAAATAAAATGAATATATATGGAGATAATGGGTCTCCTTGTCTACAGCCTCTCTGTAAGTAAAACCACTCTGACAAGTGTCCATTGACTATTACACATGATTCTATATTTGTATAAAATACTTTGACCCATTTAATTAAAGGATGGACCAAAGTTAAACAAATTAAGAACAGCATAAATAAAAGCTCAGACCGAGTCGAATGCTTTTACAAAGTCAATGAGTAGTAACATGCCTGGTACATAGTTCTTTTCTAAATAAAATATTAGATCATACAATAATCGAAAATTTTCGCCAATGCATCGGCCTGAGAAAAATCCTGTCTGATCCTCATTAATAATAAATGGTAAAATATATTTCATTCTTTTGGCTACACATCCAGATGCTAACTTGTAAGAAACATTTAAAAGTTAAATTGGGCGCCAATTTTTCAAAAATGATTTATCTTTGTTCCTCTTTGGTAAACATGTTATGACCCCTTGCTTTTGTGAAATTGAAAGTTCTGCCTTAGTATATCCCTCCTTTATAGCACGCAGTAAAAAATGTCTTACGTCTATCCAAAATAATTTGTAAAATTCAACAGTTTATCCGTCAAAACCGGGACATATTTTTTTTAAAACAGCTAGCAGTTCCTCAGGTAATGGGACCCTCAAATAATGTTTTCTTAATTTCATTCAATTTTGATATATTTAAATTTGAAAAAATATTATTTAAATATATGTTATTAATTTCCTTGGTTGAATATAATTTTTTATAGAACCGTTTTGTTTCTTTAAGTATTTCATCTTGTGTTTTTAAAATTTGACCATTAGATGCCTGAAGCTGTAACATTGACTTTGATGTATAGTTCCTATTTTCTAAATTGTACAAAATATATTCTTAATAGTTATCATCTTTGTCATGTGAATAATGATTGAGGTTGATGGTGAAACTTACAGATTACATTATGTGTATGAAGTTTATCACTCATCCATGCACATTCATAGCATAAAGGTAACACCCGGATTGTTATTGATTTTATTTCAACATAAAACTAGATGGATTCAGATTTGTGTTATTTGCGTAAATTGCTTAAGTGCAGTACAGAAATTCTAATAACTGTATACGATCATTTCATAAAATATTTGTTAAGTCAAATTTAAGGTATTAGTTTCAATTCAACTTAATCACAGTTTCGATTTTTAAAGGGCATTGAACCACATTTCTTCAGGACAATTTATTGCACAATACGCCTAAAACAAGAAAAATACCAAATATAATATGATATAAAACGAAATACAAATTCAAAATAGATATATGTATATATTTTCTAAATAATAAAATCAAAATAAATTATATGAATTAGGAGACAAATGGACATGTTCCAATTCAAACGTTTGATAATGTTCATAATTTCATATTAGTTTGATTGTATTCTTAATTCTAGTTATCCGTAAGACTGTTTGATATTATAATTCAAACATTCCAAATAACAGATCACGTGTTTCACCGACATTAATATCAATGAAAAAATGTATTTTCTCTCACACATTTAATAGTGTTATAATCATAATTATTATAGGACAATCATAGAACCAATTGTGATATAATGCTAGGGCCAATCTACATGTCTGAGGATCAATAATTTGACAAATATGAAATTACTTTATTTATGACCCTGCAATTACCTAAGTGGTTAGTATTGAACATGTTTCAGTTCATGTTGGCTAGTTGTCGTCCATAACGGTTTATGTTTTTCTTGTAGTTTAATGAACATATATGTATGTACCTTGATGACAATGTTTTGATTTTACCGTTAATTATTTACTTGTTTAGTGTTTAAACATTACTTGTTTTTAAGTAGGCTGTGTGTAACAAAATAGCTTGTTGTGGCTTAATTTAGAAGTGTCAGCTAATACGTGTACATTGTAGGGATATATGCTATGTTTAGGTCCGGTAGCGTCAAATTGTTAAAACGTATTGATAGATCACAGGAGCAACGGTTTTAAGATATTTTACATTTTCATTCTTTTATGAAAGAATAAATCATTTTTTGAAGTTTAGTTTTTCAAATTCCATTAAGTATTAAGAAAGTTGGAATAATTAAGCGGGTTTATTTGTCATAAAACTAATTTAGGTTTACATTGGCCTAATAGCGTAAAATCCAAATAGTACGATATTTAAGAATTGTTGTTTCATGATTTACACGAAATTCACTAAGATATGTGAACGAATTTGCCTTATATGCTGACTCTGTTAGGAATGCAATGTCTTGTTAGCAGAATCATCTTTACGTGGTTGTGACGAGAAAGATTGAGTTTTTGAGTATTACTGTTCTAGTACATAACGGCATTTAGTTTATGTTGTATTTAAATGTCTGATATTTATATTTTTGACATAATCAGATCTAAGTAAAGTTGTATAAATTGTTCATATCCAGGCCGACGGTATTGTTTGTAATTCAATACACATCTACGGTATTGAGAAGCGTTTTGTTAGAACATAGGCCGAGGAATCTGAAAACGTATTTTGAGCTGTTGATATTGTGTCTACGATGAAGTATTGAGATTCACCATGCTAGAATTGTTTGATATGTGTAATTTAATTTTGTTGATGTTTATTCTGATATTCACAAAGTTAATAGATACAGAATTGGTCCGTAGTTGTTAATATTATGATGAGAAGTTATGAAGAGATATAATTGCTATGTTGAAATTGACGGAGGGTCGTATTTGAGATATTGTTTAAACTGCCTTCATGGACTGCAGATAGTAAGAGTTGAATGAAATGTTATCATATATTGATAAATCTACCATAAAACTGTTAGGTGGCAAAAACTGAATGCACTGTTATGATATGTTGATAAATCTACCATGAAACTATAGGATGGTAAGAAATGAATGCACTGTCATCATATATTGATAAAAATACCATGAAATTGATAGATGGTAAGTAATAGACGCCATGTCATTACATATTTGAGTAACTAGTGGATCTGAGTTTATATATTTATTGTAGCCGTTTTTAGACGTAAGTGGGAAATGTGTCCGCTTCGTTAATAACGACGTATAGACGTGACAGGAAGTCAGTTGGTGGCAGTATAGTCATAGGACAGCAAACCACGTCATATGGTCAACTTGACGTTCCTGACGTCGGAATACAATCGCGGTACAGGGCAACGTGAAGTCATATACTCAGTATAGAGTCAAAGGGGAGACAGTCGAGTAACATGTATATAGCCACCGCCGAAAGGGACGTGTGATGTAAATCTATGATATTCGGACGCGTAACGTATATAGTGCATTTTATAAACTTTTGGATGATGGAAACAGTTTAGATCGCGATGTAGGTTACGTTCTTGTAGGAAATAGAACTTTGTGAAATAAGAGTGCAAATACAACCAAAAGACTATGTTTTAAACCAGTTGTGTTTTTTTTTTTGTTGAGCTATTATTTTTAATTAGTATATATTGTATACTTGTATATTCGTAATTTTATTTATGTAAAATTAAAATTGTAAATTTTACTTTGTGTACGATTGTATTCTACCGTTGTGAGTTGTCGGCCCTTGGCCATTTTGTTACACTGTGTAAGCCTAGTCACAGGGGAAATTATCCTCCTCGTATAGTGTTATATCAAAATAATATAAAGATTTGCATCCATAGCAAAATAACCAAACTATCCGTTTCACCAGGCCAATATTAAATAACCATATAAAGGAAAAAAATGAAATTTAAACACCCTAGCATCTAAGCAGACCTGCAACTTCTTGTGTTTTGGAAAGGGGTATTTTTTTTTTTTTTGTTATTACTCGGAAGGTTTGAATATCTTATATAGCACTATTTTGTTTTTTCTATGACAGAAAATGAATTTTCTATCCGTTAATTAAAAATTGTATAATTGGGAAAGAACCACACAAGTACCAATGTAAAATACATGTTTATTGATATGTTCAAAACAAACGTGTCACCATTAATATATGAAAGCAGTAGTTTCTTAAATAAAACAATCAGAAAAAAGAGGATTAATGTGTTCATGTATATAATCTATTTAAGATGTGAACATGATACAATCTATTTTAACATTGCCGTGTGTTCTTTGATCTGTTAATTTTATATTATAATCTTACTCAACATTTTTCCTTGAAATGTTATAAGAAGGCAAAACGCTGATATAGTAAAAGTTATATAACTATTTTTTTTTCGATTTGCAAATACCAAACATCCAGACATATTAAATTTACCAGCATAGGTGGTGCAATGCATGCTGACACATTGAAACAAAACATTAAAAACAAAACGAAGCAAGCATTAGAGATGAAAAAGTAATAAAGTAGAATTAGGTCAGAATTTAAAAACACAGGGTGCAGTTAGTCGGCCATCAGTAAGGATCGATATAAATATAGGATATAGCATCACATAGTATATCTGATAACGACATGTAGATTACAAGTTTCAGTCCAATAGGAAGGTTGAATAATAATTAAAACATACTTACTAAGACACAAATGCGTCTACAACAGTAGACAATAGCGGAGAGTGGAGCCATCCAGGCCAGGACCAGAATTGTCATTGCATATGAAAGATCAGATGGTTTCTTACTTCTCCAGTTAACAGCACACCGCAGCTGCATACCCTCTAATTCATAGGAACTCCAACCAAACGCTGACAAAATAAAGCACTACAATTATGCATCACTAAATTGTCTCTACGAAGCAAATAATGTAAGTGAGAAAAGTAAAAACAACATACTCGATACATAGCGGTCGTAATTAGTGTTATTATTTCTTGTTCAGGAAACGTAGAACTATTTCAGTGTTGATATTACAAAAAAATAGTCATTATGTTCTGTTTGATCTTAAATATTGATAATATCAAACGCTGCACTATATTACTTTGTACCAATATATATTATAATTATGACTCCATGACGATAAACAAGCACACTAGGAATAGGCATATCTGATAAAATGATCTCTTTGGAAGCATAGACCGCAACTAAGAGAAGAGAAATATAGAAGACTTTTTTATTCTGTTTGTTAGAGATAATAGAATATGCGATACCTTTCAACAGGCTACCTACCACCAAGTTTAGCGTTATTCAATTCTCAATCAAGACTGTTTTTGTACAATAATTCCATGGAATCAGTATATTATGAGTTATCGGCCCTTGGTAAGTTTGCCACATATACTGTTGTTGTAATAATCAACAATACCTAAGTGCATATTTGAAGCCTCCACGGTAAGAAAATAAATAACCAACAGAGTACGTAAGCGCATCCTTCGATGTCTCACTTAATAATTACTTCCCTTGCATTACGGTAGCAAGATTCTTACGCCCAAGAAATTAGAACTTTGTAAAGCGGTTGGGCATTAATTTTTTGTTAAAAATTCATAAAATGTCATATTTCTTTGTGCATATGGAAACATTGGACAATTTTCATGATTTCTGCCAAGATTGCATGCCATTGGGAAATCTTTGATGATTATATAACAGTTTAAAGATGCGTAATGATGCACTGCAACAAATGAGCAGAATTGTCAACAATGAAGGGGTGCCATCAAACCATCGAAAATGTGAGCAAGTAACCTGGTCAACCCAATTATTTCCTGCATAATTGGACCAACGGAGGACTATTTATGCGAACAAGGCACTTTTAGAACCATCGGTAATGTATACAGTATTCCAGAAGTGCATTTATCTATAGAACAGTACAAAACTAATTGTTGTGAGACGTCAAAGCAGCAATATTAGTGTAAAGGATACGTGTCAGTATAGTGTTGTTTGTGTACAACGCAATATGCATACATATTTAGTATCTGGGGGAAAACATACATCTAACAAGTACGTTACAATTATTGTAAAAGACGCTATAACAGTTGTGGCATTCAATATAGTTGTCTAATACCAGATCAAAATCAGATGAGAAACGCCAAAAAAATTGTAAAAACAGCTTAATATAATATAGTTTAAATAGAAACCTTCAACGTTGTATGAAAAACAGCAGCCATTGGATGAAAATCATTGATGTCATACTCACTCCAAACGGATTGAATGCTAAGCATCAGTGTTTTGCCACCGAGAGCTAACAGAGTATCCGTTAACCTGTGTTTCCCTTGGATCCTGAAACCAGTACTCGAGCACACCAATCTCCACAAACAATTGATAACTTTTCTATTTAAATAATAGTTGAGAGACGAGTGATAATGAGACACATTGTCAAATAGCAATCGTCATCGAGCGCTATCGTCGGCCGGAGATTCGAACTGGCGACCACTTGATTGTTCAAGCTACTTACTGAGCTAACCGGGCCCGGCCCATTCCTAAAGGAGCAACAATCAGATCATTGTTTACTGTTATATGTTATACACTTCGCGTGTACAACTAGTGCGAACAAAAAATTGTAAAATGTTTAACCAGCAGAAGACGTAGCAGACAAAGGGCACAAGAATACAGCCACAAAAACAGAATTAATGCAACTAATATAAAGATTAAATATATTTACGAATGCACTTTTTGTGTGAAAAGAAATATAAATACCAAAATAATATATGGGAATCTCCATATCTGTTGCCTTTGTTTAAAGTTAGCCAGTTATATTACTCATTACAATGTATACTACAAACTCACGATCAGATGAGACATACAGACTGTTCAAATTGATATTTCCGAGTATACATATACATATAACCTTCAGTATTGTATGAAAAGCTGCAGTCATTGGATAAAAACCATGAATTAAAACTACAGATCCTGTTGGAAGAACGACAGCAACAAAAACAATATCTGACCCAACTATATTGATGCAATATGCAACACCCAATATACAGAACAACCCGATTAAGAGAAATTACAGTTTTATTATTTTTTTATAAGATTCCCTGTATATCTTTTTTACGTAAATCGCTCTAAATGTTATGGCATTGATTCGTGTAAGGAATTAAAAAAACTTTAACTTTGATTCAGTTTGTTGTGCACACGTTCAGTTTGTAAAATACGAAAAAATAAAGAGAAAAAACGACAGGTTGGATACTTCCAACTAACTTTTACTTCTGATTTGTTTTAAATCTACAGTGTACGAGCAGATGCCAGATGCAGAAAGGCAAACTACATACAGCCGAGATTTACTAACTCCAACGCTCATATTTCGACATTCTTGTTAAATCTTTACCCTTTCTGTTTCTGTATAAATCAGGTACTTGTTTATCAATTTCCATGCATTTTTTTACCAGTTCAGACCATTTCGTCGCTCCCAGCAATACCGCTTGCATTTATTCGTCATTCGTTATATTGATGTTTTAAACCAAACCTAGATGAAAGGCAAGTACCCGGAGGTGATAGTTGGTGAAATTATACGAGTCCTGCACTTTTTTACTATAGTTTGTGTTTGCATTGGTAGGTATGTTAAGGCCTCATTAAACTACCAAAATGCACACTTGTTGATAATAACAAAAAACATGATTGCAATTAAATGTGTTTAAAGTATTGATAAAACCATTCGTGTAAACCACTTAGCGACTGTTTTTAAAAAAAGCCAGATAATAAATAACGTCGATCGAAATGTGTATTGCTTAGACGATAGGAGCGAGCTTTTAACTTTTTGGTTACCTTTTTGTAATTCGGTTGCTTTCAGGCTGTACCTCCGCTAGTGTTCGGAATTACACAAATACATACTGCAGCGGGAGTGTGCGGATAAGACCGTTATATAAGTGGTTCCTTAACAAGAATAGAAAAGTTATGTCTTCACTAATAGTATGTATCGTTATTGGGTTTTCTTCTTCTTTTGTTTAGATATATTGATGTCTGCAATAAAACTGTATCGAACGTACTACGCATTATTATTTATTTGCTCTGAAAAAACAATGAGTATGGAATACAAGTTTGGTCTTGTAACTCTTGCTCAGGATCCTCTCTTGCATATACACATGATACTATCGCAAGCGCAAATACGTCACAAATCACTTTATCGCAGTCAATATTGAACGGCTACCTATGGTTGTTTGTTTATAACAGTTATTAAAAATGTAATGTACTTTTAGTTTTATATAAAAGATTCCTTGATTACGTGCAATAATTTAGCTCGTGGGTTCCAGTTCATAAATATACTGAGGAACGAAGGGGATGTTCTTAGAAAACTATCTAACCGCAAGCGTTTATTTATTTTTGTAACCGCATCCCCTACAGTTCCCGATACTATGTTTCTCTCTGAAATGAATTGATCATATATTACCGACCGAAGCGTTTCCGAACAGAGTTATTACTCTCCGTTTTCTGTCGGAAAAAGACGAACATTAATTTGTAAACAAAACCAATTCTTAATTATGTACTACTAATGTGCCTTGTACTTATTGTTTGGTTTGCAAAGTTTCTCAGTGATCAAATAAACATATATTGTATCATCTGGAAGTGTAAAACTGACTGAAATTAAACTTAAAACGACCGTTTCGGAAGTTTAATAAGTCTTTAAATGTGGCATTGTTGTGTTCTGTGATAGGCAACGCAAATTAGCTATTTAGACTATATATAGCTACTGGTGAAGATTAGATGAAAGCAATCAAGCAACACATGCATTTTAAAGTTAATATATTTCCCTCCAACATTCAGTATTGTTTTATAAGTAAGTTAAACTTGTAGCATGCACGCACGCACACAATCTCATTAAAATAAGACCGACTTCAGCTCCCATACTCTACGCACTGTGCATAGCGTATGGAAGCTAACGTTGATCTGATTTTAATGAAATTGGCATGCACATACTATGGTGTTTCCTTGATATATCGAATTTATGAAATGGTGAATATTTTGTTGGTCACGTGGGAGGTTGCGTTAATTCAGTAAATTCAATAGACCATACATATTTTTAGTTGGGTTTTGTGCCTCAAAGGAACATTTTTTATCAGAAACTATTATTCTATAATATGTTTTAGGTGTTATGAAGCGCGATGGTCTATTAATTTGTTAAACACGACGTATCACTTACTAGTACCTAGATGTTACTATTATATATAATAATGGTTAAACTTTCACAGGTATAAATTGTGTTTTTGAACGTGAATATGAGTTACATATCTAAACCACATAAAAGTTATTAGACAATGCTTAACGTTAAAAACCTCCTTTATTACAAAATCTTTTCTCTCTGAAATCAATTTAATTTGATGCTTTTCGATGAAATATTAATATTCTCAATTATAAATGTTTAGTATTTCTACTTTTTAAAATTGTCAGTAATTTCAGTATATCCACGTAGAAACTGAAATAAAACGTTTCAGTGAAATACCAATTACATTTAACTTAGAAGAACAGTCCCAAAGGTGGCTTTCACGTTAATACCAATTACATTTATCTGAAAAGTATACACCCACTGGTGGCTTTTACGCTAATACCAATTATACTTAACTGAAAAGTATACACCCACGGGTGGCTTTTACGCTAATACCAATTACATTTAACTGAAAAGTATACAGCCGCTGGTGGCTTTCACGCTAATACCAATTATATTTTATCTGAAAAGTACACACACGCCGGTAGCTTTTACGCTAATACCAATTACATTTAACTGAAAAATACACACCAACTGGTGGCTTTTACGCTAATACCGATTACATTTAACTGAAAAGTACACAGCCACTGATGGCTTTTACGCTAATATCAATTACATTTAACTGAAAAATACACACCAACTGGTGGCTTTTACGCTAATACCAATTACATTTAACTGAAAAGTACACACCCACTGGGTGCTTTTACGCTAATACCAATTAGAATTAACTGAAAAGTACATGCCCACTGTTGGTTTTGACGCTAATACCAATACCATTTAACTGATAAGTATATACCCGCTGGTGGCTTTCACGCTAATATCAATTACATTTAACTGAAAAGTATACACCCACTGGTGGCTTTTATGCTAATACCAATACCATTTAACTGATAAGTATACACCCGCTGGTGGCTTTCACGCTAATACCAATACCATTTAACTGATAAGTATACACCCGCTGGTGGCTTTCATGCTAATACCAATTACATTTAACTGAAAAGCATACACCTACTGGTGGCTTTTATGCTAATACCAATTATATTTAACTGAAAAGTATACACCCACTGGTGGCTTTTATGCTAATACCAATTACATTTAACTGAAAAGTATATACCCACTGGTGGCTTTTATGCTAATACCAATTACATTCAACTGAAAAGTATATACCCGCTGATGGCTTTCACGTAATACCAATTATATTTAACTGAATAGTAAACACCCACTGATGGTTTTTACGCTAATACCAATTACATTTAACTGAAATGTACACGCCCACTGGTGGTTTTCACGCTAATACCAATAACATTTAACTGAAAAGTATACGCCCACTAGTGGCTTTCACGCTAATACTAATAACATTTTATCGAAAAGTAAACGCCCA
The DNA here is from genome assembly GCA_029582155.1 of Panopea generosa. Lineage (NCBI taxonomy): Eukaryota > Metazoa > Mollusca > Bivalvia > Adapedonta > Hiatellidae > Panopea > Panopea generosa. The sequence continues at coordinate 19,993,931 of CM055911.1, read as the reverse complement.
CTGGTGGCTTTCACGCTAATACCAATAACATTTAACTGAAAAGTATACGCCCACTAGTGGCTTTCACGCTAATACTAATAACATTTAACCGAAAAGTAAACGCCCACTGGTGGCTTTCACGCTAATACCAATTACATTTAACTGAAAAGTAAACGCCCACTGGTGGCTTTCAGTGAAATACAAATTGCATTTAACTGAAAACTACACGCTTACACTGAAACTAATAACAATTTACTATGTCATTTCGGTTACATTGTCCAATTGTACATGGACCTTATTGGCAGATATGTGGTATAAAACAACTAAAAACCAATACCACAATTAACTTACCAGGAAAAATTGCCCATAATAATCCATAGCAATAACAACATAACACAACAGTGACGGCTCTGCGCATGCTTGTTGGCTTAAGGCATGATGGTTGGGCAATAACCAGATAGCGGTCCACGGCAATATTGGCCAATAAAGAGATCTGTGTTATTCCTAAGAGGGTCGTTGTAAATCCATAGTATACACATCCTGTAAAATAAATCCCATAATATAAAAATGGAGTAAAATATTTTAAAATCTTAAATATTGCTTATTCGGCATACACGTAACAAATTTATATAGCAATACAAAATTCAGTTATACAATCATGTATTACAATAAATATATATTAAGTATCACAAATTCTTATTTTTTCTATGTCGCATTCATTAATGTATTGTTGTATCCTGCGAAACATCAACTCCACATGGCAATTATCAAACTGTCGAGCAGGCAACAAAACATATTTGTCACTGTCTATATCCCCGATTTGAATGATAGTTACCATCCTCAGTCTCACAAGGTTTGATACCTTTTACTGGGATAATGTGAAATTTTAGACAATATCAACCTTATTTTATCGTTAAATTGTATAAGCATAATACATATGTTACAGTAACATTATCATAATACATCAAAGAGTAGAGGCCTATTGATTGGAGAGCTGTTTTGTTTTCAATGTTACGGTAATTTTTTAACAAATTATTTTGAGGGAAAAACATAGTTTATCTATCAGTGCAACAGTCATTCTAGTTTTAAAAATACTTTTTTCAAATGCTATTTAAAAATAGTATACACATTTTTGTTGGCTAAACACATTACAAAAAGGTCAGAAATGTATATGTATGTCAAATCATTACAGATGTATGTCGAAACATTTTATAGTTCCGTTTTAACTGATGACAAGCGAGATACTTTCATAAATAATTATTTTGTACAAATTAAGGAATAGATGGGGCAATTCTGTGCAGTTACGAAACATTATGAAAATATAATGAGCCTCCAAAGGGAGACACAATAAAATTCCAACAACTTCAGTTAGCTCGTCGTTGCAATTGATCTGTTTGTAGATCAAAGAAACTGCTTTGTCATTGTGAACCACATTAGGCAATTTAGTCTGAATTATGGATTGATTGAATGCAATGGATCCAAGATTATCTTTAATGACGTAATAAAATGCATATTTCAAATATCTCCCAAATTATTGTATATGTAATGTGTCCATTCAAACAAAAAACTATACTTAGATGTTTCTCTTAGACCAGAAACTTTGTGCACTTCATGCAATTTAATCTGAAGCAGCATACTTTAGGATGGAATCATAATAATGAAATTACAATTAGAAAATCGACACATAACCTTCTGATCTGGATGTCCATAATACAGACGTACATAAAAGTTATGTTTAGTGACAAAAATATCATAAAGTTTAATTTTATGCTTTTTGTTGAATTAGGTTTTTCACAGTTTCAAACAGTGGAGGAATTCTGAATATCATTACTGAAAATCATACATTGACGAATGTAAATCTATAATAAGTTCGGATTGATGTTTTGAAATAAATATTTATACTTCTTTTACTATACCTGTATTATTTGATACAAGGACATATTACCATTCGAAAATTAGTCAAAAGCTGAAAATGGTTGCAGTTCTTTTATATTCTTTTCTTTCAAATTAAGATGGTGACATTTTGATGAACTAATACTTGTGTATTGTCAGCTAAAACACTAAGAAAGTCGTTATTCGTTATCTACAGTACTGTGTAATATTTGATGTTAGGACAATTTGAAGTGATACATATCAAAAAATGGCAAAAGGTCGAAAAAGGGTAAGAGCTATTGTATTCTTTTAATTCTAAATTTAGAAGGTAAAAATATTAATGCATTGATATTTTGGCCTTATAAGTTGATGCATTAAAGAGTCACTGTGATTTGTCTACTTTATCTTTTATTACCTAATATATGGCCTAATTATTACCTAACTTATTTTAGAATAAAACTATAATATTGACAAAAATCCAAAGTAGGGTTGGGATACTTTATTAAGTTTGTTTCTCATTTTAGATGCTAAACTATTAATATATAAGTATTTTGGCATTGTCAGTTGATATACTTGGAAAGTTGATATACGTTTTACTGTACTTTTTATTATTTGAAGTAACAAGAAGCTTATTGTTACATGTTACATGCTACCATTCGACACTTGTTAAAACTGATAAAAAATATTAAAAGAGGTAGGGGTACTATATTTTTATTTTTGCCAATCTTTCAGAGGTAAAAAGATGATTAATTAGTAGTGCATTGTCAGCCAAGGAACTGAGTAATGTAATACACTTTCTATGGTACCTTTTATTACTTACTTAACAGTTTTATATTTTGGTATTTTTGCATTATTAGTTGATTAAAAAGTCAATGTGCTTTTTTACTTTATCTGTTCAAGTTTGATGTCGATGCAACATGTTACATTTCAAAATGACAATAAAAATGCTCATTTTATGATATTTTTGAATATGAAGATCTACCATACATTTTTTTCTGCTTGTTATATTTGTAATCTACAATGTCTTACCTTGTCAATGGTACATAACACTATATGATTTGTTAGAAATAAATGAAAGAATAACCAATTGGATATGGAAAAAGTTCCTTACATTTTGGAGTTGCAGCAAAATTAAATGTGAAAAATGAATAATAAAAAAAAGTGTTTCTTGTTTCTAAAGTTTGAGTTTTATACATAGAATACATACTGGGAATATCAGTGTTTATTTTACATGCAATCAGTGTTGAATAAATTCTACAAAGATGTTTTAATATGTACAATGTTAAAGTACTCCTAAAAATATTGTTAAGAGTGTCATTAAATTCACTGAACAAGAGCAAGTGTCTATTAAAACATATGTATCTAAAATATAAAAACGTACCATTTGAATCAAATTGTTATAACCTTCTATATAAGGCTTTGATTGAATGAGTTGTCAGACTACGTAAATAATTAATTTAGAGAAATTTATAACAAACCAGTGACTAACACTAATCAAATTAAGGATTATTGCTAAGCCAAACATGTATATAGGGTATATAGACGTTTAATGTTAATTACAAAAACAATACTTTAAGTTTATGTTGATGATATATCTCTGTGGTTTTTTCCTGATGCTTTCCTGTAACAAACAGCTACCGGTATATCAAAGAAATTACTGACGCTAACTCATTTCGGTCTGGACAATAGAAATCGGTTAAACGTACGATATACTACGTTTCCATATTCCACAGATCACACATTAAAAGATAAATCCTTCCGTTAAACTTCAAGCTATCGATAGTGATTTATTCGAAATTGACAACCTTTTCGCTCAGTGGTTAACAAACAATATGATACCTTAACTAAGTTACATGAATCAATTTATTTATTTCCTAAAAGGAAAACTTTATAAGTAAATGTTCGATAATCAATCATTTTAAGTGTTGAGACCGACCTGAGCGGACTGAACGATGAGCGAACGCTGTACGATGCTGAGCGGGGTATCAAGTATAGATAGTGTAGCATACGCAGATATGCAGTTTACATCGATCGTCGGCGACTAATTGCGTCTGTCAGTACATTAAATTAATAAAACGTAGTTGAGTGCACTCAGATAGAGAGCAAATGGAGTGCTAAAGGAGCACAACCGGGGTGCTTGAGCTGTTTAGGGTATATACAATGCTGTGAAATATGTTAGTGGCAAATGACAACTTACACAATGATGTCGTGTATGTGAGTTGCTAACGAAGACTAACAGAAAACAGTGCAATGTGTTAGTAGCAAATGTCGACTTACACAATGCTGTCTAGTGTGTTAGTTGCAAATGACGACTTACACAATGCTATAAAATGTGCGAGCTGCAAATGACGACTTGCAAAATGCTGTCTAGTGTATTAGTTGCAAATGACGACTTACACTATGGTGTGCACTTTGTGAGTTGCAAATGACGACTTACACAATACTGTACAATGTGTTAGATGCAAATGACGTCTTACATAATGTCATGCAATATGTTAGATGCAATTGGCGACTTGCACAATGATGTACAATGTGTTAGATGCAAAAAACGACTTACATAATGTCATGGAATGTGTTAGATGCAAATGACGACTTACACAATGCTATAAAATGTGCGAGCTGCAAATGACGACTTGCATAATGCTGTCTAGTGTATTAGTTGCAAATGGCGACTTACACAATACTGTACAATGTGTTAGATGCAAATGACGACTTACATAATGTCATGCAATGTGTTAGATGCAAATGACGACTTGCACAATACTGTACAATGTGTTAGATGCAAATAACGACTTACATAATGCCATGCAATGTGTTAGGTGCAAATGACGACTTGCGCAATACTATACAATATGTTAGATGCAAATGACGACTTACATAATGTCATGCAATGTGTTAGATGCAAATGGCGACTTGCACAATGGTATATAGTGTATAAGATGCAAATGACGACTAACATAATGCCATGCAATGTGTTAGTTGCAAATGACGACTTGCTTTATGCTGTGTTTAGTGTGTTAGATGCAAATGACGACTTACGTAATGTCATGCAATGTGTTAGTAACAAATGAAGACTTTCACAATGTTGTGCAATGTGTTAGTTACAAATGACGACTTACACAATAGTATATAGTTTGTTAGTTGCAAATGTCGACTAACACAATGTTATGCAATGTTTTATTTGCAAATGACGACTAACACAAAGGTATGCAATGTAATAGTTGCACATGACGACTATTATAAATGAAGAAGAAAAAAGATGTGTGTACTTGCACATCTACTTTGATTAAAGAATAGTGTGCTGATGAATCTATTTTTATAACAGGACCTTAGTATACCATGTGACTGATAAATGCTACGAATATTATGAAAATCAATTATTTTCGTTATATTAATAAAAAAAAAATTATGCGTGATAAAATGTGTATTATTTATAATGTCTTTAAATAAAGTCGTGTTATAATTCGCATTCATAATAGGAAATCAATGGTTACCAGCAAGCATTGCTCAAGCATTTATTTTATGATGTTCGGTGAATTTATGATTGATATTTCTGGTAAATTATTTGTGATAACAATAAATGTATGAATGACATTTTCATTTCTTTTAATTGTAACATAAATTAAGTAGCTGCTAGTTGAAGTATCAATACCATTCAATGCGTGAACAATGAGATATGCATGTTTCACCATACCACTTCAGTGACTACACGACAACATAACAGCAATTGATAGCAACAACGGTGTGCTATTACACTACCTTATCATGCAACGGTAATTGTCATCTCGGAGCACTTAAATTAATAAACTTAATGATATTGGAAGTTATTTCTGGTCTCAATAAAATAGTATTGTTTTGTCATCGGCTGGGGATCTAGTATGGGTATGGATGGTATGACATGTCAACTAAGTGTTTATCAGTGAACTTTAATTGGTTGGTATGGCATTATTTTATTGTCATCGACTGGGCATCGAGTATGGGAATGGGTGATATGACATGTCAACTCAGTGTTCATTAGTGAACATTAATTTGGTGGTATGACATGTCAAATCAATGTTCATTAGTGAACTTTAATTGCTTGATATGACATTCTTTTATTGTCGTCGACTGGGCATTAGGTATGGGTATGGCTGGTATGACATGTCAACGTAGTTTTTATTGGTGAACTTTAATTGGTTGGTATGACATGTCAACTCAGTTTTCATAAGTGAACTTTAATTGGTTGGTATGACATACTTTTATTGTCATCGGCTGGACATTGAGTATAGGTATGGGTGGTATGACAAGTCAACTAAATGTTCATTAGTAAATTTTAATTGGTTGGTAAAACATGTCAACAAAGTGTTTATTAGTGAACTTTAATTGGTTGGTATGCCATTACTTTATTGTCATCGAATGGGCATTTAGTATGGGTTTGAGTAGTATGACATGTCAACTAAGTGTTCATTAGTGAACTTTAATTGGGTGGTATGACATGTCAACACAGTGTTCATTGGTGAATTATAATTGGTTGATATGGCAAGTCAACTCATTGTTCATTTGTGATCTTTAATTGGGTTGTATGACATGTCAACTCAGTGTATACAAGTGAACTTTAATAGGGTGGTATGATATGTCAACTCAGTGTTCATTAGTAAACTTCAAATGGGTGTTTTGACAAGTCAACTCAGTGTTCATCAGTGAACTTTAATTGGTTGTTATGGCATGTCAACTAAGTGTTCATAAGTGAACAGTATTAAACCGTATAAAAAAATAATTATTAGATTAGACAGCAATGGTGTTTTTCCCTTCAGTTTTTTTCAACATTTTATATATAGACACCATGTACAAGTCTTAGAAAACATTTGCTTTTCTTTTATTATTTTTTGTTTAAAACATTTATTCCGTATCAGTATATATAATATATAGATCAATTAGTGCAAAAATGTGTCAAAAGTCTTCTTAAAGTATGTGCGTTTGACTCCTTTTGGCATTAATATAAGTAAAGCCGTCTCAAGAAAGAAATCCTTTTTAACACAAACCTGCACGTCCAAATATCCATCGTTTATACACGGCAGCCACTAACACCATCCAAACTCCAAAAATGCACATAGAAACGTCACTTATGGCCAAACCGACTATAAAAATATTGTGACTCTTTCGCAAAAACTTTTCTTTAATAAACACGTAAATGGTCAACGTATTTTGAAGAAATCCTAGAGTTAATATAATCACCAGAATCACACCACATAGTATGTAAATTGTATCAGGGAATAGCAGATAAGTTTCGTTAAAATACCGAACTGTTGAATTACTTTTGTTTGTCATATTATATACAATCGTTAAATATTTGATGATGAACGTAGTTTCACAACATTTATTGCCATTAAATACAGAATTAATTCTACGTTCAAAAGGAGTACAAAGCCATTCTTACATAACATATTAACTTAAAATGGTATCGCGTCTTTCTCGAATGCAGACAACTACACAATGGTTGCAAACAGAGTTCTGTCAACTATTGGAATTTTCTTATTCCTGCGGTATCTAGACTGATCACTCACACGAGTTCAACGATAAAGATACTCTAAACTATTTCTTATGTTTTATTCAATGCGTTTGACATTTCAAGACGTCCTTACTAGTCTTGTTTGTGTCATTTGTAATTTGGAAAGAAAGTTTAAAAAGTAGGTGTCGCGTGTCAGTTTTGTGTTGTGTATTTCGAAAAGGTGGTTGAACAAAGGAGGTTTTTGCTTCGCGACAATGCGATCGTTCACAGTTCATAATATTAAAAAAAATCAGTTCAAAGTTTGAGGCAGTACACTACGAAAAAATTTCTTACTAGCGATAGGCTTTGGGAAGGTTTGTGTTTGAAACTCATGGAAATAGTTTTTGTGCTGGAACTGGGGATTGTTTCAAGCACATTAATATAGTCTGAAGTTTGAAAACGTTCTCAAACATGTCAAGGTAGCTTCTTGCTGAAACTTGGCATTGTTTCATTGCATATAGGTTATGTTGAAGACTTAGGTTTGAAACAGTCTTCAAACATAAATATGTACATCTATGCTGGAACTGAGCAGTGTTCCTCACATACAGTTTTTGTTTGAGTTTGAAACAAGTCATAAACGTAAGCAGTCCAAACACGTCGTCTGAACAGCTGGTCTCATTATTAAAATACTGTTGAAGTTAGTAGTTAGTTCAAATCTACAAGGTTTGAAACATTATATCTTATATAGGTGTTTGGTATGATCATTTGTCTGTATGATCCCTAATATTAAAATCATTTTATTTATTTTTATTTTAAGTTATTTAAGTTTTCTTATCATGAGGCAAGACGATTTACCTAAATTGTTGAACATCGTTTTAAGCTAGGCTGTTTCACAGCTTAATGTAGTGAATACAAAGTCGCCTTAAAAATGATTCTGTCTTGAGTTCAAGATTCTCACTCAACATCTTGACACCCACCAACGCGTCATATAGATAATCAAAAGACATAACAGTAATAACAATTATAATAATGATGATATTTATAACGATAATAATAATAATAATAATAATTATAATAATAATAATAATATTAATAGAAATAATGATGATGATGATAATGATATTAATAATGATATAAAACTGATGATATTATATTAATAGTAATAATAATATATAAAATAAAAATAACAAAAATGATAATAATAATGAATATGATAGTGATATTTATAATAATAAAAATGATATTTCTAATAACAATAATAACAATAATGATTTTAATAATAATAATAATAATAATAATAATAATAATATCTGTAAAAATAATGATTTTAATAATAATTATCATATTAATAATAGAAACATGAGTATTAATGATAATTATAATAATAATAATAATCAAATAATAATTATAATCAGTTTAGTAGCAATAATGATAATAATAATTATAGTAACGGCAATGAAATACTATGAACGATATTAATAATGATAATGTTAAAAATAATAATGTTAATAATAATACTTATAATAAAATAATAATAATAATAATAATACAAATAATAATGATTTTGATAAAAATAATAATAATACACATAATAATGATTTATATAGTAATTATAATAATAATAATAATAATAATAATAATAATAATAAATAAAAAAAAATAATAATGATTAAGTATAATAAAAATAATGATGACGATAATAATAATTATAGCAACGGCAATGAAATAATATGGATGATATTAATAATGATAATGTTAATAATAATAAAAAAAACTAATACTAATAATAATATTGATTTTAATAATAATTATATTTATACTAGTGTTAGTAATAATAATGATTTTAATAATAATGATAATAATAAAAGTATAAGAAATAATAATCATAATAATAAAATAACAATAATAAGTATAATAATAATAATAATGATGTCGATAATAATACTTAAATTAACGGCGATGAAATAATATTGATGATATAAATAATGATAATGTTAATAATAATAATTATAAAAATAATGATAATATTAATAACATTACTATCAATAATAATGATAGAACTAACAAAAAAAGTTACAAGATAGTACACTGCCTTGGAATGGACAGAAGCAAAACCACCAGAGGCGTGTTTAGAATATTTCAACGGATATAACTTCCCTATTCCTTTGTCTTCAATTCATAAAATGGCGAAGAAAAGTGGCTCTACCAGACAGCTCATTACATGTACGACACAATAAATTATCTATCATAAAAACACACACACATGGCGTTGCATATTTACATATGACAAAACGATAACGATGTTTAAAATTATATTGAAATAGTCCGACCAAAAAAAAATTATTCTGACATTCATATTTGTTCTAGTACATATGATTGAATTGCTTCATCGCTTTTGTCTGTTATATGACATACTAACATTTATACTATAAATTGATCCATTCAACAGACTTATCATAATGACCAGTTACATTTTATATATTTGAGACAAAAGTATGCAAATCATTCAATTTTTTAAACATTATTTGGAAATATTATTTTTTATCAGACAAGTAGTCTAATGGCATAGATACATATATTTAACATCAGAATTCCGAATAACCGCAACATGCTCTGATGATGACGCAGTTATCCTAGTCTGCTACATATATAAAAAAACGTTGGCAAAGAAGCATACCAAACGACATTTTCAAAATGCTACAGAAAATAATCAATTGTATCACATAAAATGATGCGGAGGAGTGTAATTTTCTATGTTTAACTAGCGTAATATGACATCCGATTGATTGCTCGGTGTTTTTCCGTATAACTCGGCTCTCGTACGTAATGTGCCGAAGTTCTTTCCGACTTTTACGAATATATAAATGACGTTGATTTGTCATGGTAAAATGACGTTATTTTGTAACGTTTCGTCATATGATGACTCACGGAAACAAATATGACCGATTGTTTTTCGTTTCTTATAGAAGTTATCTGTTAAACAATTAGTAAGTGTATTTTTTTCTAAGTTAAGTGATAAAAAGAAACTTACATTCGTTTTCATTTCTTATTGAATTTATTAAACTCGTTGAAAAAAAATGATATTTATATATTTTGAAAATATTGATGTTTTTAACTGAATTAGATATAATCTTTTTTGTTTTAAAATAAGTGTATATGCACAGCAAAAATATGCAATGCAATTTTCTTATATTTTAAGCCATTTTATGTGAAAATTAACAATAATGTTAGCAGTTAACACTTGCCACATGAAAATATTTCCACATATTTTTTAGAGTGTACTAGACAAAGATCAGAATATAAATCTTTGTGATGCAAGAATGCCTTCATAATAAAAAAATCAAATTCGAAAAATAAGACAAAATTCATTCTACGAATAGAAAACATGAAAATTAAAAAAATGAAATATTCATATTTTGAAAGAATGAATTATATTTAATACAAAAAGACCAAGTTTTGCTGAAAATTAAGTTTTGTTGCAATGTGTGGTTTTATTATAAATAAGTAAATTCCTATTTACTTAATGTATTTAAGTACAACAAAATGCAACCCAAGTTCATTTTGTTCATTATACAGTAACAAAGTAAACGTACTAAACTCTGCTAAGTCTCAGAGCGTTCTCACTAAATCCTTCCCAAACTGCAATTCACGTACAGAGGGCGTAGCGCTACCTGTGCTGGTCAGCGGGGTGTTTACCTTATATGGTAAGACAGGTCAAGATAATATTATTTCCTACCAGCTTACAGTGTGTGAGCTTTACCGGACAATTATCTTAAATAGAATGAATGATCTATTAACAGTGCGGTGAAAATCCATGCAATATAAGATTAACATGTAATTTTGTAACTATTTAAAAGTAATGCTAGCCGATATCGGGAATTCCTGAACCTGGTCATTTACGTGTATTAGAAACCAACTAGTTTCACCGAAATCACCAAAACGCAATACTTATTATTTTCCGAATGAGTCTGAAGACACGATTTGTTTTTATAAATAAACATAACACAGTGAATTTCTAGACAAACATTTTTTTTCCAAAAACCTTTTTTTTCATTATGAACTTTAATGTTATAAACTTAATACTTTTGGATAATTATAACTATTATTAAGTTAAATTCAAAATTACAGCTCAAAAAGTAAAATACTGAGATAAATTGAATTAAAGTAGTAAAAACAAAACACCCTGTCCAACTGGATTTATTTATATTCCAATTGACATAAGTTTCCAAGCGTTCAATTCCAATTGGAAACACAAGCAGTTTCCACTGGGAAGGTAATGAGTCCAACTGGAAGATTATATTTATAGATTCTATGAATATAATCGTCCAGTTGTAATGTTAACAATCCAATTGGACGATTCTATTTATAGATCAATTATTTTGTGTACGAGTAAAGAAGGAGCGTGTGTATATGTGTAAGTGAATATGGGCATGCGCTTGTATGTGAGTGCAGCGTTGGTGCTTGTGCAAGTGCGTTTGTGTGTCCGATAGTGTGTGAGTGAAGCGTACGTGCGTTTGAACGTTTCTAAATGTAGCCTGCGTTAGAATGCATGTGCGTGCATACAAGAGCATTAAAACTAAAAGTAGTAGTGACAGAAGCATACACAAAATAAGCATTTATATTTGTGCGTGCGTGTAGTGTACTCAGTGGCAGAAATAACAATAGCAGCAGTAACATCAGCCGCAGCAGCAGCAGCAGCAGAAGTAGTAGTCGTAATTGTAGTCGCTGTAGTAGTAATAGTAGTATAAGTAGTAGTAGTAGTAGTAGTAGTAGTAATAGTAGTAGTAGTAGTAGTAGTAGTAGTAGTAGTAGTAGAAGTAGTAGTAGTAGTAGTAGTAGGAGTAGTAGTAGTAGTAGTAGTAGTAGTAGTAGTAGTAGTAGTAGTAGTAGTAGTAGTAGTAGTAGAAGTAGTAGTAGTAGTAGTAGTAGTAGTAGTAGTAGTTGTAGTAGTAGTAGTAGTAGTAGTAGTAGTAGTAATGCCAGTGGTGATATGGTATTAGTAGTAGTAGCGGTGGTAGTGTATGTAGTGATTGTAATAGTAGAAGTAGTAGTGGTGGCGGTGGTGGTGGTAATAGTAGTAGTAAGAGAAGTGATGGTAGTAGAAGTAGTATTAGTAGTATTGTTGGGGGCAGTAGTAGAAGTGGTGGTAGTAATAGTAGTTGTAGTAATACTGGTGATGGTGATGGTGATGGTGGTGGTGGATGTAGTAGTAGTATTGGTAATGATATTGTAGGTATTGGTTGTAGTAGTAGAAGTAGTAGTGATGGTGGTGGTGGTGATGGTAGTAGTAGAAGTAGTGGTGCTGGTAGTAGTAGTAGTAGTAGTAGTAATAGTAGTAGAAAGTAGTAGTAGTAGTAGTAGTAGTAGTAGTAGTAGTAGTAGTAGTAGTAGTAGTAGTAGTAGTAGTAGTAGTAGTAGTAGTAATAGTAGTAGTAGTAGTAGTAGTAGTAATGACAGTGGTGATACGATAGTATTAGAAGTAGTTGTGGTAGATGTGGTGGTGATGGTGGTTGTGGAAGTAGTAGTTATATTAGTAGTGGTAGTGTAGGTAGTGATTGTAGAAGTAGAAGTAGTAGTGGTGGCGGTGGTGGTGGTAATAGTAGTAGTAAGAGAATTGATGGTAGTAGAAGTAGTATTAGTAGTATTGTTGGGGGCAGTAGTAGAAGTGGTGGTAGTAATAGTAGTTGTAGTAATACTGGTGATGGTGATGGTGATGGTGGTGGTGGATGTAGTAGTAGTATTGGTAATGATATTGTAGGTATTGGTTGTAGTAGTAGAAGTAGTAGTGATGGTGGTGGTGGTGATGGTAGTAGTAGAAGTAGTGGTGCTGGTAGTAGTAGTAGTAGTAGTAGTAATAGTAGTAGAAGTAGTAGTAGTAGTAGTAGTAGTAGTAGTAGTAGTAGTAGTAGTAGTAGTAGTAGTAGTAGTAGTAGTAGTAGTAGTAGTAGTAGTAGTAGTAGTAGTAGTAATAGTAGTAGTAGTAGTAGTAGTAGTAATGACAGTGGTGATACGATAGTATTAGAAGTAGTTGTGGTAGATGTGGTGGTGATGGTGGTTGTGGAAGTAGTAGTTATATTAGTAGTGGTAGTGTAGGTAGTGATTGTAGAAGTAGAAGTAGTAGTGGTGGCGGTGGTGGTGGTAATAGTAGTAGTAAGAGAATTGATGGTAGTAGAAGTAGTATTAGTAGTATCGGTGGGGGCAGTAGTAGAAGTGGTGGTAGTAGTAGTAGTAGTAGAAGTAGTAGTAGTAGTAGTAGTAGTAGTAGTAGTAGTAGTAGTAGTAGTAGTAGTAGTAGTAGTAGTAGTAGTAGTAGTAGTAGTAATAGTAGTAGTAGTAGTAGTAGTAGTAGTAGTAGTAGTAGTAGTAGTAGTATTTGTAGTACTAGTAGTGGTAGTAGTAGTAGTACTGGTGGTGGTTTAAGTGGTGGTAGTTGTAGTAGTAGTATCAGTAGTGGTGATGATAGTTGTAGTAGTTGTGACGTTGGTGATGGTAGAAGTAGTAGTAGTTTTAGTAGTGATGTTGGTGGTGGTGGTGGTGGTTAAATTAATATTAGTAGTAGTAGATGTAGTAGTTGTAGTAGTACTATTATAGTTGTAGTAGTAGTAGTAGTAGCAGCAGTATTTGTGGTAGTAATTTTAGTAGTAGTAGCAGTAGTTTTGAGTAACATAGTTCTGACCGTCTTTCACTCAATATTTACGGGCAAATGACAATGAGCCGTAATAAATCATCAGAGAGACTAATGCTGGATAGGCGGGGATTCAAACTCACGACTCCTGGATACGTAGTCAGACGAGATTCCAACTGAGTTTACCGGGCCTGACCCAGCAGTAATATAATAATTTGAAGTAGCATCAATGGTAGTAATCATACTAAATGTGATGTTTTATCTTTAAATGGAGGATATTGGATCGAATGAGATTAGCTCAGTTGGCAGTGTGTCTGACTATCAATCTAGGTGTTGAAAGTTAAAATTCAAACCTAATCAAGTCTCCATGATTTATATACGACATTGTGTTCCATTATCATTCGTCTATTGATGTTGATTCTAGTGGGAAAGTAATCAATTGCAGAAATGTTGTGTACTTGAGTACTTATTAACCTGTCAGGAGGCAAGAGTGGTTACGTTAATCGATTGTCTGTTAGCCCTCGATAGCATAAAAATGATGCTTAGTATTGAATCAATTAATGATTGACCAGGCAATGCTAATAAAAATGTATTTTTGCTGAGCTTTGAACTAGTGTTTTTCATGTGGGTAGGTAAGTAACTCAATTCGTTTCGCATTTTTATGCCCCCCCCCCCCCCCCCCAAAAAAAAAAATTGGGGGTGGCATATAGTAGTCGCAGCGTCCGTCCGTCCGTCCTTCCGTCCGGTATTTCGTGTCCTGCCTCTACTTTTGTCATGCATTGGTGGATTTTGTTGATACTTGCTACAAATGATCAACATAACATGACGACGTGTCGCGAAAAAGACACCCGTACCTCAAATGCCAAGGTCACAATTTGAGTTTGTTTGACATAACTTTGAGTCTGTGTGAAATTTCGTGTCCGGCATGTATCTTTATCATGCATAGATACAGTTGAATAATACTTGCTACAAATGATCAACATAACATGACGACGTGTAGCAAGTTAGACCCACACCCATACCGCAACGGTCAAGGTCACAATTTGAGTGAGTTTGACAACACTTTGAGTCTGTGTGAGATTTTGTGTCCGACCAGTAACTTTGTTATGCATTAATGGATTTTAATGATACTTGCTACAAATGATCAACATAACATGGCAACGTGTCGCGAGTAAAAACACACCTGCACCTCAAAGGTCAAGGTTACAATTTGAGTTTGTTTGACAAAACTTTGAGTCTGTGTAAGATTTCGTGTCCGACTTATCACTTTGTAATGCATAAATGGATTTTATAAATACTTGCTACAGTTTATCAACATAACATGACGACGTGTCGCGAATAAGACCAATACATTTACCTTATAGGTCAAGGTCACACTTTGAATTAGATTGACAACACTTCCAGTCTGTTTGAGATTTCTTGTTTGGCCTGCAATTTTGTCATGCATAGATGAATTTTGTTAAAACTAGCTACAATTTATCAACATAACTTCAACAGTCAAGGCCACACTTTAACTTTGTTAAATGCTATTTTCAGTCTGATTGAGATTTCGTGTCCGTTCTAAAATGTTGTCACCTATAGATAAATTTAAAAAAAACTTGGCTCAATTATATGCAACACTACATTTTCTCACTCGATACACAACATCCTTACTTAACTATATATTTTTCTTACTGGGCACTAAATTTTCTAATCTATCTATACTCAACATCCTTTCACAATATTCAAATTATTTATTTGACACTTTATTTTCATACACGAAACCAGATTATTTCATTTAATAAACAAATCCTTATTTGACTATAGAATTTTCTTACTTGGTACAAGAATTTCTAATCTTTATATACTTAACATACTTGCACAAAATTTATTTTTTTTATTTGACACTATATTTTCATACGCGTCACCAAATTTTCATTTGATACACATCCTTACTCGACTATAGAGTTTTCTTATTGGCCACTAAATGTTCTAATCTATATATACTCAACATCATTACACAACATTAAATTCTTATTTGACAGTATATTTTCATACGCGACACTAGATTTCCTGCTCGATACACAACATCCTTACTCGACTGTAGATTTTTCTGGGCACTAGATTTTCCAATTTATATAATTATATTAAACATCGTTACACAAGATTCCTTATTTGACACTATATTTTCATATGTGAAACTAGATTTTCTCGCTAAATACACAACATCCTTACTTGACTATAATTTTTTCTTACTGGGCACTAGATTTTCTAATCTATATTTACGCAACATTCTTACACAACATTCAAATTCTTTATTTGACACTTTATTTCATATACAACACTAGATTTTCTCATTTAATACACACAATCCTTACTTGACTAGAGATTTTTCTTACTGGGCAGTAAATTATCTAATCTATATTTACTCAACAATCTTACACGGCATTCAAATTCTTATTTCACACCATATATTCATACGCTAAACTACATTTTCTCAATTGATACAAAACATCCTTACTTGACTATAGAGTTTTCTAACTGGGCACTAGATCTTACATAACATTCAAATTTCTTATTTGAAACCATATTTTTATACACGACACTTGATATTCTCCCTTGAAACACAGCACCTTTACTCGAATATAGATCTTACTTACTGGACACTATATTTTCATACTCGTCACCAAATTTTCTCATTCGATACACAACATTCTTACTCGACTATAGAGTTTTCTTACTGACACTAGATTTCCTAATCTATATTTACTCAACATCATTACACAGCATTCCATTTTTCTTATTTAACACTATAGTGTCATACGTGACACTAGATTATCTCACCTAAAACACAACACCCTTACTTGACTATAGATATTTTTCTTACTCGGCATTAGCTTTTCTAATCTATATTTACTTTACATTCTTACACGGCATTCGAAATTTCGAATGTCACACTACATTTTCATACGCGACACTACATTTTTCTCACTTGATACACAACATCCTTACATGATTATATATTTCTCTCAATGAGCACTAGATTTTTTAATCTGTATTTACTCAAAAATATTACACAGCATTAAAACTTCTTATTTCACACTATATTTTCAGATGCAACACTACGTTATCTCACGTGATACACTACATCCGTACTTGACTATAGTGTTTTTTTACTTGGCACTATATTTTCAAATCATTATTTACTCAACATTCTTTCACAACATTCATTTTTTTCTTATTTAACATTATATTTTTGTAACGATACTACATTTCCTCACTCGATACACACTATTCTTACTTGACTACAGAGTTTTTTTTTACTTGGCACTATATTTTCTTATCTATGCTAACTCAACATCAATACACGACATTCAATTTTTCTTATTTAACACTATATTGTCGTATGCGACACTAGTCTCACTCAAAACACAATACCTTTACTTGATTATAGATTTTTCTTACTGGGCACTCGATTTTCTAATTAATATTTAATCAATATTCTTACACATCATTCAAATTTCTTATTTGACACTATATATTTATACGTTTCACTACATTTTTTCACTCGTTCCACAACATCCTTACTTAACTATAGATTTTTCTTACTTGGCACTAGATTTTGTAATCTATATTTACTCAACAATCTTACACGACATTCAAATTTCTTTTTTCACACTATATTTTCATACGCCACACTGAATTTTTTTCACTCTATACACAACATCCTTATTTGATTATAGATTTTTTTCTGACTGGGCACTAGATTATTCTAATCTATATTTATTCAACATCATAACACTTTATTCAAATTTCTTATTTAACACTTTATGTTTATAAGTGACACTAGATTTTTGAACTCGATACACAACATCCTTACTTGACTATATATTTTTTTACTAGGCACTAGATTTTCTAATTTATATTTACTAATTATCATTACAAAAAAATCATATTCCTTGTTTGACACTATAATTTCATACGCGACACTAGATTTTCTGACTCAATCTGCAAAATTATCCTTACTCGACTATAGATATTTCTTACTTTTGTAATCTATGTATACTCAATATCTTACGCGACATTTCATTTACTTATTTGACACTATATTTTCATATGCGACATTAGATTTTCTCACTTGATACACATTTTTACTCGAATATATACTTTTCTTACTTCGTACGAGATTTTGTAATCTGTGTATACTCAACATCAATACAGAACTTTCAATTTTCTTGTTTGACACTATATTTTCATACAGGACAATTGATTTTTCTCACTTGATACACATCTTTACTCAATGCTAGATTTTTATAACTGGGCACTAGATTTTCTTATCTATATATACTCAATATTTTAGCTGACATATAATTTTCTTACACCACACTTAATTTCGAAACTTAAAATTAAAAAAAGTGAATCAACCATCAATATATATAAATATGACGTCACTCCTTAAAGGTGTCAAATTAAACATAAATTAATCATGAAAAGCACTCCTAAATTCCTTCAGCCTGTTAATCTTTATTTTAAAAATAATTCCAAATTCCCGATTGTTCATTTTTTATTGAAAATTTATATAACTATTAAAAGCAAAAAGATTTGTATGTTGTCAAATTAACGACTACCTTTTTCGAAAGCGAGGCAAAATATTGTGAAACAAATACTTGGATTTAATATCTTATATTTCCCTCTAAACACAATGAAAAATATATCTTTATGTTTTAGGTTGAATGATGTATTGGTCATAAAATAACATAAAATAATTAACATTGTTTATTTAGGGTCCAGCTTTTTCTGAACGGTACACACGTAGACACAATAGGTAATGTTGGTTTTCGGAAATGTATATATTTTTTAGGGACATTAAAATGTTATCAATTTAAGCTGATTAAGATAGCTTTAAAAGTATCAGCGATTGAAAATATAGTATACCAAATGGTTATTGTAAGAATTCATATTGGTATCTTTGATTTCTGTCGTGAATTAAGGTTTTGAAAAGAACCATTAATTTTTTATGCCGAAAATATACATTGCTCGGAAATGAGTAAATTGTGGATGATTTCTTTTCTAATAAAACTTAATTTATTGGTAAATTTGACAATATGACCGATTGAAAATGTATTATATCTAATGAGTCAGGTTTTTTTTTTCTTTCTTGAGTATCTTTCGAGAATTAAGGTTTAAAAAAGAACGCATTGAGTATAAAACCGCAAATTTTATTGGACTATTTCTTTTAACCTTTACAATATAGAATTTAGATATCATCAAACAAATCATTTAAATATCAATACATAACTTAAGTAACACCAGATTAAAGAGCATTATTGTACACCGATAAAGCATGGACTTTCCGTAGTGCGTGTGAATATAACGTGACACCGGCACTTTCAAATCAAATAACACCGATATTAATATTGGAACCCTCCAATTGAAAAACCTCGGTACCCATTGGCCAATTCTGAAAATTGATTTCCGATGCCAATTTGGAAATTAGAAATTCCAACTGGAAATTTATCTTTCTAACTTTGTTGGACGAAACGACTTTCCAGTGGTAAAGCATGCATTTTAGTGTCTTTAGATTACAATTGTGACATAAATCGGCAATTTATAATGCTTTTGGTTACCTTTTTGTGATCGAACAGTCGTATTCTTCAAACTGCGATACTTTGTCAATAATAAAAATAAAAAAAATAAAAAAAAATGTTTTTGGAAAAAAGAGTTTTTTTCAAGAAATTCACTGTGTTGTGTTTATAGATTTTGTGATCACATTTTCTGTGTATTTCAATGTACGTGTCTATTTTAATTACAAAAAGCAGGAAAAATGTCTTTCTATTATCTCCAGATTCATGATTTACCTGGTCAAACTATCATTGTCTCTGTGATTATACGTGCCTCTTATCATACAAGATCATTGATTTGGAGGCAAAAGCATACATATTAACATTTTAATTGATGGCTGTCATGAGAATTACGTTCCAGAGGCGGTAACCTTAGATGAGGCAAATGACCTTATTTACAACCATCTTGACCTTGACCCTTTTACAATTCTCGTGTGCAGGGTAAGACAAACCGGCCGTTTCTAGTATATTTTAGGTATGATACAGATGTTGACATTGTAATGAAAAGTGCAAAAAGGCTCAAATCAACTGGTTATTCTATTGTTTCAGCTAGGAAGAACTTACCGTACTGTAATGCTAAATAGATCTTTTCTGCAGTCATTTTAGCAAACGATGAAGTTAAGTTCAATAAATTCCCATACTTGGACAGTATTGTAAAATCCAGGGCTTCATATACAAAAGAGGCTCACCGATCGCTTCTCAAAGGCAAAACAACGCGGATAAGCCGCAGTACCTAGGATTTCGGCAGCACAAGCTACGCAGCAAAATCAAAACATTGACAGTGGTCAGAATGTGTCTTCTACAAAGCGCATATATCCATGAGTCAACGTTTTCAGTGAACAAAATGCAAGATAGAGTAATAACAACGTGCAAAATATAGACATTCTTACCTCTTAATCCCAATTATCACAATCATTATTAAAAACAATTCCTATGTCAAGTTATTAATCCAATATACAATTATCAGAACCACAAATGTCATCACAACCTAATGTTGACAACACGCATGTTCGAAATAAGCCACGTGCACTATCAGGGTCAGTAAATCAACCGAGCGACTCCGCTACCAAGCAACGGGACAGGTCTAAGTATATGAAGTGAAAAAAATTGCCGAGTTTTTTAAATCCATAAATAATCCTGCGGATCCCTTTTTCAAGAGGATGATGATGTTATTGTTTCTAAGAACAAAAAGTGTTTGATGAGTGAAATGTTCAAATTATTGAAATAAATAAGGTTGAATGTTAAACATATCAAAAAAGGGCAATGTCGTTCGGGAGGCCCTGAAAGATTATTAAATGATTTTTTTTTAAAAATGGTATTGACCAATTGGTTCCATACTTATTCAAACTTCATAAAAAGGGTCCACTTAATAACGTTAATAATTTTAGAGGAATAACCTTAATTAAGGTTATGTAATATGTTAAAACTTTTACGTGTTTCTGCTCATCGATTAGAAATTGAAACTAGGAGACGACACAAGCCTAACATAATTCCTAGAGAAAACACAAAATGTTCTATCTGTCTTTTATTGGAAGATTAATTTCATTTACTATTTGAATGTGTTTGATATAAGGATCTTAGAACAAATATATTTTAAACAATATTGTTTGAAAAATAGTAGTACATACAAAAGTTATAAATTTGTTTAAGTCTGAAACAAAATAAGAAATTCGGAACTAAGCTATATATGTATTTAAGACTATTGAATGAAAGAGTAAACCTTTTTATAAAATACAAAGTGTATTTTCCTGTCCAACAATATACATATATTATAATTACAATACCACTATTTTCTTTGTCTATAAACAGTTATATCAAACATTATATATCTATATTTATGGTTAGATTATTTCAGAAAAGTAAACAATTTTGCTCATTGGTCATTGAGACCTATTTTAAACTATTGTATATGCTATTGTAAGGTTTATTGCTGGATGGTCTCGACCCTGCTGGACTTATGACGATGTATAAACTACACTGTATCGAATTTAATTTTCTATCACTGCAAATACTATAATGGAGTCCAGGGTAAGAAGTATTAACATTCCGAAATTGATAGCAGATTTAAGGAATAGAAAAGCAAAGTAATAGACGGGGCTGAAGAAATTAGTCAAAAAGTGCAATCATTTTTAAGTAAGGATTAGAATAACGTAATCAATAGATTGCGACGATCTCTAGTAATAACAGGTCTGTGGTACATATACGTCTTATTTCACAGTTACGCCCCTTTTACCCATGGTAACATGATTCTTAGGCTTTATACCAAGGCCTATGTATTTTGGTTCTGAAATATTTCCATAATGGTTCATAGTTGTTGTGAATTCTTGCTGCAGATGAGTATAGCATATACTGCAATAAGATATAACTTGTGTTCAAAAAAGTGACTTTTATAGGATTTCAACATATGCATGTATTTATGAGCATTAAAGTACTTCTTTGTTTTTCAAAATGTCTCAGGGTGTCTCTGCACCCTCTTTAAAAAAAACAACGTGGTCAACCTACCAGTTATCGTGCATTTGCATGTGGGTTTACATTTTCGCTATGAAAAACAATACTTAAAAGAAATTCTTTTGTGGAATTATTGTTTTACCATGGAAATCCTAGACCTAATCTTATACAAAACAAAGAACATAATTCAACTGTGTAGTGAGTTCTTAAGGTAGGATTCGCACATACTCTATACTTAATGCATCACGTGCGTCTTATCCTGTCAGAGAGAACTGGAAACACCATTGAATTGCATTCTTGCTAAGGAATGGAGCTTGTAATGGGGGGGGGGGGGGTAATACAGTTTTGATTAGGAATGCAAATTTAGTACAATTAGTTTAAGCAATACGTCGATGTACCAACTGTGGTTAATCAAGGGTGAATTTCAAATAATTGTCTAAACCTGTATAAAATAAGAATACAGTTATCATCAATAAAATGTCAAACATTGACTTTTTATATATCCATGAAGCGCAATCTCTGTTTATATGGAGTTCATATTTGATGGATTGGCAGAATCTTAGTGATCTCTAGAAGACCCAAAATTAGCTTAATGCCTGCAACTAACGTTCTCAGTCTGTTTTCCCTCATCGAGAATTATTGGCCATAAAATTATTGACGATACGTCAATCGACATTGAAACTTATTGTTCAGTGCGCTGGAAACTGTTTTAATGCCTAATCTGTTGACAAATGACTAGTTCACTCCTTCAAAGTACACAGTCTTAGCTTAAATACACTTTTCTTATCGATGCATCTTTGAAGGCCTTAATAGAAATAGACAACAAAAACTGGAAAACTCTGATTCAACGTATGTCTGCATCACAAAACAGCATCCATACGTGTTAGCTTTAATATGCTTTTTTGTTTAATCAAAAGTCACAGGGATTAAAGTCAGGTATGTAACGTGCCTGTGGTAAAGTTTGTATATAATTCTTTGTCAAATACTCTTATACGAGACTAGAGTTGTATGCAGGTGCGTTGCCACGGACCAATAAACGCCTTTGGCTGGACGTACCGGTCCGTGTGGACACGCTTAAGTATAGTGCTTACTCTATTGTGATCTGGTACTAGCACACGAACCACTATTTTTCCCGAATAAAAATATAGAATGCGCGATCTCTTTTTCATTTAAACTGTTATTATGTGAATTTATATGTCTGGAGGGAAGTTGGCTTAGGGTGTTCATGAATTGTCTCTACCAATGAATTAATGTCTGTTTAATCCCCTAACTGTTCCACTGTGCACAGTGCATATGTCTCGATATCTGAATTCACAGCAGATATACATTGTATTCCTAGTAGAAGTCATCGATAGAGGTATCCCTGGCCGGGATAAGATACTGCCTTGGTTATATTTACTGAATCCAAAACCATTCTTATTTTCACCACGAAATAACCTAATAATGCCCTGACTTTACAGTACACTCTTTACTCCTCCGAAATATTGCAGCTGATTTCGGTCATAGTTTTGGTCACTTTACACTATAATGTGACATTGAGATATGTGATACAACTGTTAGATGGTATTTCTGATAACAGTAGGTCTCGAACTTGAAAAAGAGATACACATACGTCTTAGATTTTGCAATAACATGTTTATTATTCAATAACCTTTATAATAATCATACATCAAAAAAATTATTAGATACACATAATTAAGAAGGTAATATTAAATTTAGCACATTCAATTTATAAATAATGTAGTAATTATATCAAAAGTAATGTCTGCTTATAAGTTAACAATTGTACATTGCTACAAAATATGTGAACTTTACTTTATTTCACAATTACAAAAGTTACAAGTAATTTTAAATTAAAATAATTTAAATTTATTTACTTTCAAATAGAGATAAGCATGCGTCTCAGATTTTGCAGTAACACTACCGTTTTCAAAGAAGTGTTCAACTTAAAACTAAATTTGAGCGCGTCTGTTTACCTTTTACTGGGTTTCTCAAGAATGTTCCACTTGTAATGTTTCATCACAGATGTTTTAAATAACAGCACTCTCTGAATTAGGTGAAATATCACACAATATTACTTGGTCTCCAGGCATTATGTAAATATAATATTACTACATACACCTGACTTTTATAACTTTTATCAATATTTCATCCGCGTAATCAACTTAACGCATATACTTATCTAATAATCCATGACTTTAACATCGCAATGTGTATTAAGTTTCAGAAACATAACAATCTCCATGTCAGCACAATACAATAATATCGCTCGTCATGTTGCTATATTATTGTGCTTTATATATATAAATACTATGTGATAAATATAGGTATGCTCATACACATGTTACACATTTTTTTACAAATTAAAATTTCATAACAATATATTTAACACAATGCCTTTTTTCATATGTATTTCTAATAATCGCCATTACTTTTTGTAACACTTACCTGACACGATTAATCTTTGCACGAATCAATAGCGGATGATTGGTCCTTTCTTAAAGTATATACAACATACAAGTGTGTTGATTTGATTTGTTTTTAACAACATTTATCAAACTACCCTCTTACTTTATGATGGTGTCTTCCATTGAACTTGTGAGAGGATAGATGATAGCATGAACGTTTGTTAAGTGTTTTTCACCTTACAAAAAAGCATGTATAGCAAGGAAACATAATATAAATCATTTTGCAGATTGTTTTTACGCTTAACCAATTTAGAAAATCAAGGTTGTACAATGATGTTTTTGATATTCAAATTTATTCAAATGTCATGTACAGCACTTACAATATAAAATGTTTAGATATATCGTGTACCATGAGTACCATCGGTGCTTCATATCACATTTACAAATTAATCCCCCACAGGCAATAAAGGCTATACATCTACTCCTCACAAACGATACTATGCTACTCATAAACGAGAACATGGCGTAACTCTCTGACGTTTCTTGGCAGAAACAATCGTGCACGGACCCCCGTCCGAATTCACTCAGATATGCTCAATAGGAAACTGGGAATATCACGGGCCAATCCATCACTAGAACGTTGTTTATTTGAAGGCAATCAGTCGTCCTCCGTATGCAATGTGTATGGGCATCATCATGTTGGTAGATTCCACCAGCACGTGAAAACTGCGCTTACTGCATAACACGTCCATTGGAACAATGTACAATTCTTCCTATCCAACACAACCAACTCCGCTTAAGCACAACTTGTAACTCCGCTTCAAACAAGGACACGCCTTCCTCGCAAGGTACCCATTCACGTGTCGAGTGGAGAGTATGGGCCAGTGCTAGAACATTAGGCCCTGAATCAAAGGATCATCAGCCACGACTGTCTTTTGGCACGCAGTTCTCATTAAACCGTTCACCTCTGGCACCGAACACGAGTTTACGGCTATCAGAAACATTGAAGTTAAATTTTGACTCGTCAGTAACGAGAACTGACCCCACTGTCTTTGGATAAACTGCTGGTACGCCCTTGCCCCTCTGGTAAAAACTTCTTTGTGTCGGTCTGTGAGGATGATGCTTTCACGTTGTCTACAGCATCTCAATCCACCATACAGCTACATTGTAGCCTATATTGCACTTGGAGTATTTCCCCCCGTATTTTGACAAACACTGTTATTATGAATTGTGATATTCAGGATGTTATAATATGCTCATTTATTGCGACATATCCATAAAATTTAAACACATTGTGCATTATATATAGTGTTAGTCTTGTGTATAAATTTGGAATTGTGTTAACACTGTTAAAATTATCATTGCATCACTTTTACGTTCCATAATCGGTTGAGTGTACAAGCACATAAGCGTTAAACAACATAGCTAATTATTTTAACTCTTTATCTTTTCTTTCGAAAAAAACGAAATTCGATGATAAGGAATACTTTCCGTTCATTCGATAAAATAACACTTTTATCGGGTGTCAAGGAAATCGTAAAATTTTGACTTAGTTTCATGGAGTGAAAGTTTAATATGTTTTATCGATTACAATGTACACCTAATTTCAGTATTCTCTTTCATTTTAGAAGAAGAAACCATTGATATATAGATCAGTCTAACTTCAGATAACGTTTTAAGTCTTTTAAATGAACTCAACGTGTTTTTTACTTATAATTTGTCAGGTTGGTTTGTGGTATTTAAGACACAGTACAACGGATATTGAAGGGCGATTATGGGTTTAGCTGTCAAGACAAAGAAAATGATGTTTTGAAAAGAAAGTTAAAATGGATATAATCAACAATTCATATTTATAATCACAGAAACGAAGCCAAATCAAGAATATTTACAAAACTTTTGGACGAAATCACTCTCATGTTCGACGTGTTGCAATTTACATTTGATTGTCAGATTATTCCAAATTGGAAACGTATTAATTATATGGGACAACGTTATAAATCAGTTAAATCCATGCCGAAAGTAGTTCCGTAGAAAATTGACATTGGTTATTCAAGATGGCGTGAGTGTGAAAATACAAGTCACAGGTACTATTGCAATGTTGATATGGTCCTAGAAAATGGTATAAAATTGAGTGAACTACTAGCTATAACATTCAAATGGGACTATTTCTTGGACGTTACGCATTTTGCATAAGTTGACTGATTTGACCCCTGTTTGTGAAAAAGTGACACCAACTTTCAATTTGAGAAAAAATGTGAAATTGGAAGCAGTAAATGCCCAAGATTTTTTTTATGTTTTGTTTGTGTTTTGCTTGAATTGAATATGAATTCTGGAAATTCTCATGAAGTTTGGAGCACACATGCAAATGCTACAGTGTATAGTGCTTATATAACGGTATATGCGAAATTTATGATGGTCCAGTTTCTATCCGGGTGGAAAACTAAATTCTCACTAAATTAAAGTGCTGGAACTTATTTATCTAGTTAGTAAAGCAATTACAAATATTTGTTTTTCAAAATCGGTTAAATACTTTTATGAAATACAAATAAAATAAAATTTATCAATGTGGACCGATTTCAATGTAAACAATCGGTTAATACAAAATATATATATCATATTTTAGAAACGAATATTATACATCAGTTACTTTGTCAACTGTTTATACATATAAGTAATGAAAGCGTCTGTTTCAAACAAATGAGTACAGAATTGTTCCATTATATCTACTACTCGTACTAGCATTGAACAATATGGCTATTCAAAATCGTTGTTTTTTGTCAAAAAGCCTATTTTTTATTTTACCGCAATTCAAGTAAAACCTTTAATATATATACCATATTTTGTTACAGAAATCTTCATTATGAAAGTTATCGGAACTGGGAATGCTCCCAGAGCAATAATACGAGTAGACTGGAATGCATACAGCCGGGGAAAGTGCTTTCGGGTCAAGAACATTAGACAATTTGTTATGGAAATTATTATACCAAATCTACCGAGAGTAATAAACTGGCAACACTTTAATGATAGGTTTTCTTTTTGGATCTATACCCTGTCCTAAGATTCCCGTTAAAGATACAGTGGCAGCTTTCATCTTAGCCTATGTAACGATTATATCTGCTCCGTCTGTTTTTTATTGTTTTATTATTATTTATTATATTATTGTCTTATTTCTAGGACTATTTCATATTTGTATCTTAATTTATTTGGCAAAAACATGCAATATAACTACCATTGCACGCGATTAGATTACAATAAATGGCGACCTTAAGGTACTGAAACCAGGGCAAACAGTGACCAAGTAGAAATTCAGCCCGTAGTCAGATGTAGCCCGTAACATTTTATAAATATATATATGAAACGTGATTTAATAGAGTTTGTTAAAAACCGTTTGCTTGGTGTATAGATACAATGAAATATATAAAGAAGAATAATAAATTAATTTTGCTCTAACTTTTATATGTTTATCTGTAAAATAATATTTCACAGTTCAGTTACCAGGACGAATGATATATGTATATGTGTATATATTTCAAATAAAAATCCATTTCTATGTTAAATGCTATATTTCAAAGACAGTTCATTCTCCTAAACGATCTACATAGGTTTACATGTAACACTATCAAAATTACGGTACCTGTTTCTGTGTATATTTCAATTAAATAGTCAGTGTGACTTAAATGTGTTTGTTTAATAAGAGCAAGTTCAGTCTTTAAATTGAATTATTATACATAGCAATCTTCATTCTAATTAAGATAACTAGTTGAAATCAAAATAGTACTGTTATCGAAATGAACCGAAAAGAAGTTGCCACAGGATTCGATCAACGCGACACACTGCGGTTGTATTAAATGTTCCCTTGAAGATAGCTGCAGTCTAATCTGCACATTTATGTTTGGTTGTTCGATAGGAGCAACGTTTTTAAGATCTTTTAACAAATTCATTTATTTACAAAAAAATAATTTGATGTTTATTTCATTAAAATTCATTAAGTATTCAGAGAGTTTGAACAATTAAACGGGTTTATTATCTTTAAAACTAATTTAAATTTGCATTGAGCTTAATAGCGTAAAAGCCTAATCGTAGATTTTGAAAGTTGTTAATTCATAATTTGCACGAAATTCACTAAGGAAGGTGGATTGTTTTGCTATATCTAGGCGCACTCGCCGTAGTCTGGTCTGTACATTTATGTATTTGGTATTCACAAATAATTATCTACATATATATATATCATGCATTGTGAATGAGGATCTGAAAAGATCCCAAAAATCGTAAATTCCGTTGTTGTGAATTTAATTATCTCCCTTTATGAAATTAAATATATATGAATTCACTAAATCTATATGATCCAACGGGTTTATAAATCTGTCCTTTATATAGCATGTGAGTACTCATGAATCCTTAACTGGATCCTACTCATATACAGCTATCAGTTCATGTATGTAACTTTGTCCACCCTGTTCAGATGTGTTGCATGTAATTCCATAGTATAAAAGCCATGGTCGACACCAAATGTATTGGTTTGACAAAGGCGTTGATATTGTATCTATGGTTTGCTTTGTAGCTAGGCGCTCTCGCCGTAGTCTGGTCTGTACATTTATGTCTTGGTTATTCACAAATAATTATATCCATATATATATATATCTGTCTGTATTATGGAAACTTCGTCCAATCTGGCAAATCACATCTTTCGGAATCGTTGTGACAAGAAGTATTCGGCATGTTACTGTTCCATTACATAACGCAGATGGGTACGTGAATTTTATATTATGTTGTATATGTTGTTATTAAAACTTCTGATAGATATGTTTTGACGTAATCAGATCTAAATAAAGTTGTATGAATTGTTCATATCAATTCCGACGTTAATGTCTGTAATTTAATTTCCATCTGCGGTATTGAGAGTTGATTTGTTAGAATATACGCCGAGGAATATGAAAACATAATTTGAGCTGTTGATATCGTGTTTACGATGAAGTACTGAAATTCATCATGTTAGAATTGATTGATATGTGTCATTAAAGTTTTTGGATGCTTATTCTGATATTCACAAAATTAATAGATACAGAATTGGTCGGTAATTGTTTATAATATAAATGAGAAAATATGTAAAGATATAATTGAATGATCTGTTATCATATATTGATAAATTTACAATGAAACTGTTAGATGGTACATGTAAGAATTGAATGCATTGTTATCCTATATTGATATAAATGCCATGACATTGATATATGGTTAGTAACCGACGCAATGGTATTACGTATTAAGTAATTAGTAAATCTGAGTTTATATGTATATTGAAGCCGTTTTAAGACGTAATCGAGATATGTGTCCGCTGTGTTAACGACATATAGACGTGACAGGAAGTCAGCTGGTGGTAGTACCGTCATAAGGACAGCAACCCATATAATCGTTATATTGACGACTTGACGATCCTGGCGTCGGAGTATAGCCGAAGTATAGTCGGTACGTGGCGACGTAAAACCAGATAACTCAGTACAGAGTTTTAGTGAAGATAACCCTGTTGATAGATAGACAGATATTTTATTAACTAAAGTGCAACCTATATATATATATATATATACAACACAATACAAAACAATTCAATAGTATACAATAGCCAGCCTACAAAGGCTAACGAAACACTATCACTTTTAACAAATAAGTTGGTACATATGTTCAAATTAATCCAGGTATTTTATGAAAGTCAAATTAGAGTCAGTGGGCATTGGTGTAGTCTATGCATAATAGTTTTGTTGTTGTTGTTGTTGTTGTTTTCATATTAAATAATAGAGCATAATTATTGAAATTTAAGCATTGAATTCGTAAGTAAGTAAATCTGCCCTCAGTCAAGCATTCCAGAAATATTAAGTTAAGTGGTCCATATATAGTCTGTTTCATTATCAAATATTTCATTGGTTTAAAAGTTTCAGAGTCAAGAGGATGATTAGTAAATAAAACGTTGCAATTATCACTCAAAACTCTTTTTAGAATCCAATTTCGTTCGTCATAAGATTCAATTAAGAAGTTTGCGATGGATTTTGGTTCCATATCGTTCATAAATGTTTTAATCATGTCCCGATCACTACCACCCCGTATGGCATCACCAAAATGTCGTTGTCGTTGTCGTAGTACGTATAAACCGGGTAAGACACCAGGAAGTGGGTCTCGTCTTCGATGTTTCCATGGTTACACCCGAGACAAAGCCTTCGTTCCAATGGTACTTGGGGTCTCCTGTATCGTCCCAGCTCTATCGATAGTGGGGAAACCCCGCATCTGAAACGTGCCAATGCGGATCTTTGTTTAATTGATAATTACCTGTCTAAATTTGGCTCACTGGTGTTAGTGGATTTGAAAAATATAGGTCCGTAGTTTCGGGGATTGCTGTATGTCTGAATGCCAGCTTGTTTCAAGTTTAAATGTTGTGCTTTTTTCAAACAGTTTAATATGTATTAACATGAAACAGTTTTAATGGTATCCACATCGAAGAAGTTTATAAGGTTGTTGTCCCCCAGAATTCGTTTGACGTCTGCTGACCACGTGTCTCGTAAATACGCCGTTTTATAAATATCCCAGACGAGAATACGGTGTGCTATGCGGGAGACTGGTAAACGATTAAGTCTGTGCCATAGTCAAATAACGTCACAATGTCGTCTGTGGAGAGGGCTATTTAGTCCCGTTTCACCGTCAAGGGCCGCTAAAGAGGTTTGTCTACCAACACCTAGGAATGTTCGTATTGCCCTATGTTGAAATTTGTTTAAATCGTCATAGTTTTTATATCCCCAATCACCTTCCGCATAATCCGTGACTGGAATAACAGTACTGTTGTACAACATTGCATACGTTTTGAAGCCAAAGCCTCTGCTTGCGAAATATTTGGCCGTAAGTGCCCCTAGCGCTCTTCCTCCTGCGTCGTGTAGTATTTTGACGCCATGTGTGTAGTTGAGTGTCTCGTTAATGTCTAATCCGGGAAAACGGTACGAGCTCACAATTTTGACGTCATTGTCACCGGATTTAAATTGGAAATCCGTTCGATTGGTTCGTTGTTATTTACAATGCATGACTTTAGTTTATCAATGTTTATGGATAGCCGCCATTTATTTGTCCAGTTATGTAAAGCGTTAAGCATGCGTTGTAGATCCTGAGGGTTTGAGGCGATCAAAACTAAATTGTCCGCGTACATTAGCATGGAGAGTCGATCTCCGTCGTATAGCTTTATTCCGAGTCCCAAGTTGTTGATCTCGTCGGCAATGTCGTTAATGAAAATGGCAAATATTGTTGGTGATAAATTATTTCCTTGAACGACACCCGATGTGACTGAGAACCAATCTGCTAGCATGTTATTGACTCTAACACAGGTCTTTATACTTTTGAAAAGTGTTTAAACCATTTGAAACATTTTCCTGTTATTCCAACACTCAAAAGTTTAAACCAAAGGCAGTCATGATTTATGGAGTCAAATGCTTTGGCATAATCGACATAACACAAGAAGGTCGGCTGGTTTTCTATTTTTCTATTTCGTATGATGTTTTGAGGGAGTATATATGGTCGAGTCATTTTACGAAATCCGTTTTGCTCTTCACATTACGTGTTATTAGTGTTAAGAAAAAAAACACTATCTCGCATTTATAATCCCATTAAACAGTGTTGCGACTGTTGACATGAGGTTAATCCCCCTATGCCCGAGGGGGTCTGCCGGGTATTTTCCTTTCTTTAATATGGAATGTATAATGGTCTTATAACATGTCGTGGGAATTATGTTATACTCAAAACAGACACTGAATAGTTGATGTAGTAACGGCGTCAATTATTTTAACTTTAGAACCTCATTTGGAACGTTTTCAAATCCAACCGCTTTTCCTGATTTAGCGTCGTTTATCATTTTGTTAACTTCTGCTAATGTTATTTCCGCATTGAAATCGTTGATGGTTTCCATTTCCGGTCGGTTACCATGGTGCTCCAAGCAAGTTTCAAGTTCAGAGTAGTCGTTTTCCCAGTTAACGGTTGTATGTCGTAAATCGTTTAAGAAGCTTTCGTCCTAATTTTCATTTGCTTCACATAGTATATGACTAAAGTCGTGTTTCCATTTGTTTAAAATATCCGTTTTATCACGTGATATAGTCCCATCATCCATTTTAACATAATCTTGGGATTGTTTATTTTTCCAGGGGCCAACTTTTTTTATTTCATTCTAAAACTCTTTGGGGTTCCTTGTTTGCATATTAGTAATATTTTCCCTTTTTTATTCGAAATATTGACGTTCACGTTGACGTAACTTTTATCGGAGTCATTTCGCGCATATTTGTACTCCAATCGTAATGTGTATTTTCTGCTTTTTGTCCCTTTACAATTTAAAAATGCTAGTTCTGTTTGACGTGTTTATTCCATAGCTATTTTAAATTGTCGCTTCAACAAGGTTAAGCAAAGTGTTTTTTACGTTTCTGTGCCCCTGATCTTATGTCTTTATGGGCCATTTTAACATTCATTTCCGTGTGAACAGTGTTCACGAAGTCTTCATATAAAGCATAAATTTCACGCTGGTTTTTATTAAAACTTTCAATTCTCAGAATAAAGTCATTAATCTGAGTTAAACACATATTACTTTCAAACATATCGTTATTTACACTGTTTGCGTCATATTTTCTAAAGAGTTCATCCGAATGAATTGAAGTCAATTCAATAAGTCCACAGGCGTTGTCGGTTGTGTCTGCATATGTTTCATACAAAGACATATTAACTGTGCATTGGAGAATGGAGTGATCTGGTAGCGTTGCCCGTCCGGCATAATGTTAAATTTTTGCATTACACTTGTGACCAAATCAACGCGAAATTTATTCACTGAGTTAAGTTGTAATTCCGTTGTTATAATGTAATCCACAACCGATTTGCCTTTGGGGGAAACACAGGTGTAATTGTCAAATTTATAGTCACCTCTTTCATTTAGAGCACAAATTTTATTGTATTTTAAGAACTGTATAAGCATATCACCGAACGGGATTCGTACTTCGTCGATGTTTTGTTTTCTAGTAAAGAGTCAATGTTTTCATTAAAATCGTATAGGTTGCCAATGCGCCCGTTGAAGTCACCGAGAAAACTGATTTCTTGTCGTCTTGATACTGATATATTTGAGCTGTCAATATGTCGTAAAATCCCTGTGAACCATCACCCCTGCTCGACCCCGACGGCGGTAGATAGCAGGAGCACAAATATAGTCCGTTTTCGGTGTTTAATTTATCGATTAACTTAATCCATAAAATGTCATCTGTATTGCAATCAAGAATGGTAACGTTAAACTAGTCTAAAATGCTTAGTTTAATTAGGAATCCTACGCCTCCTGAACCACGCACGGCCGTAGCTGAAATGTTTTTTTCGATAATGGAATATCCATCGGTATCCGGGAATTGTTAATTGTTCATCAGTTTGTAAATGTGTTTCACAATGACACTATGTCTGTGTTTAGACAGTCTAGTATGTTTTCTCTTAATTCACGATGTAATTGGTTTGAATTTGAAATGTATATTCCATTCACATTCCATTCGGCAATGGTTAAATTTGCTAGCCGCCGAGACTGGCTGTTGTCCTACTGATCCTTAATTACTCTGCCGCCCCGCACACGTAGTCCTTCTATTTTGTTAAAAATAATCCACGTATTGGCCTCGAGAATACGTTCGTGCCTGGTTCTATCCTTTTAAATGTAGATGTCACCGTACCGCTGATGTTGCCTAAGGTTACGTTTCACTTTAAGGACAGTATATGTTTGTTTATTCGTCTCCATGGTTACAATAACGGGTCTATAGTGTCTTAATCGATGCTGAGATGTGTTCCCGTTGATTTGTTTCTTCTCACCGATCCGTTTTACCGTTACGACATTCACGTTGACATCTAGGTCACTGAGAATGGTGTTTACAAATAAACTAAGTACTGTCATTTTTTCCTCCTCTATAATGTGTTTAAAGCACAGATTACTTTCAGTATCTAGCTCAGTTCTTGGACCTAAGACATTCGGTTGACGCTCAATTTCATTTTGGGCCTCAAGCATATTTATTTTCCCACTCAGTTTATCAATTTTGAGTCAACCCGAGATAGTTCTTTGTTCATGTCTGAACGTAACAATGAAACTGACGTGACTTTTCATTTCAATTTCAAATTTGTCTAACCTTTTTTCCAAATATGAGCGAGTCTCCTTATTGTCTTTTGATATTTCTTTCAATATCCATATATATCATCCATATTTCTCGTTTGAACAGAGCAGTCCGGTTCACTTATGTCTGACATATTGTCCGCCATTGTCCTTTGTTGTTTATGAGGGGTACTGGGCTCAGAGTCTGATGAGCTATTACGCGCCGTTTGCACCGATTGTTTTACTCTTTGAAACATTCACTTTGCAGTACAGTATATCCAGTAACTATTTATGCCTTATCAGAATATTGAATCCCGATTTAATCCATTTAAACTATAATAATTAAGTCTGGTTTGTTCAAATTTTTATATAGACATCGCCACGAGGGACGATTTTCGCTAGTTCTACGATAATCCGGACGCAGTAGTAGTAGTATCTTAAATACAATATTAGTGTATTTTAAAAACAGTTATAACATGTAAGCAGTTTGTATCGTGATATAAATATACGGAGCGTGTAGGATGAAGGAACTTTTGATTAAAAAAGTGTTAAACAGTGGTAATTTTGTTGTTGTTGAGTAATTAGCTTTTATTTGTATGCATTGTATAATTTTATATTCATAAATTGACTCTTTTAAAAAAAGAATTGTAAATTTTATTTTGAGTATACTTGTATATTACCCTTGCGAGCTGTCGGCTCTTGGTCAATTTGCTACACATTTAAAGAAACACGTTTTAATGTTGAAGAATAATTTGGTGTATCCTCAGCCATTAATCATTGGTTATACCTAGAAATGTCTAATAAAATTAGAGGTTTATATACACATATATTTATATATTAAGAGGATAGAGTGGTTGTTATAAGTATTATGTTACGAAAAACCTTCATTCGATATATGAGGAGTGTTCTTTCTTGATACAAAATGAAATTTAAATACTATCTGATAAAATGATCTCTTGGAAGAACATGTACGACCAGAATAAAACGACAGTATTAAGGACTGAAACGTGCAACCCCTTTCGCTTATGTGCATGCGTGAGAAGTAGCATAATCCCGATAAACGCAGAATACATTAAATGATCCCAGAGCATAGGAATATTAAAGAATAAAAAAACGCTGATTCAAAGTAAGAGACAAATACACTCGTTTTAATTGCCTTATAATTTTTGTACAGTAAAGACAATATAATATTTTATATTTACGTAGTGTAATATCAATACATTGACGGTGTGTAATAAACTGATGGAATATATTATATCAGCGTAGTGTTATTTCAATACAATAATGATGCGTAATTAACTAATGGAATATATCATATTAATTTAGTGTAAAATCAATACAGTGACGGTGTATAATAAACTGATGGAATAGTTGTGTTAATGTAGTGTAATATCTAAATAGTGACGGTGTGTAATTAACTGATGGATTTTTTTAAATTAACAAAGTTTAATTGCAATACAGAGACGATGTGCAGAGATGCCAACTCCTCCGATTTTGGCGGAGTGAATCCGATTTTTGTACGAAAAATCCGCTCTCCGATTTTCCATGAATTGCCTCCGATTTTTTAAAAAAAATGGTCCGGGATAAATTTCACGGGTAAAACAAATAATCAGCACCGTTTACACTGACACCGGTTTTGATGTTCGGACATTTCCGTACGTGCTACGTCACTTCTAGAAGCGCTATTAATTAGGTTATCCGGAAAATACCCGAGTATTTACGAAAACAATATCGGATGATCCGGAAAGGCCGATCAACAACCTGCAAAATCCAGTATGGCGGATTCAACACCGCCAAAGAAAAAAAAGTACGAACATAAACAAACATTTATTAAAGTTACACCGATGCATATCCTTGCTTTTCGACATCGAAGATAGGGGTGCATTTTTGCATTCTGCAAGGTCTGCAATGCAGAAATTATGTTATCTCACGGTGGGATGGGTGATTTGAAAAAAACATTGCTACAAAACAGCACATCACCCGCTCAACTTGTCAGTCGTCGTCAAGGAAAATATCGACAATGGTTGCGACAACTCAACCAATGGATGAGTCGGTAATTAAATCCCAATAAAGCTTAATTTGGATGTTCAATAAAGCCTCGCTTTTCATCAGTTTGTCAGCATTTTTAATTTATTCTATAAAACTCGATCACTCAATTCTCTTTTGCATCAGGTATTATTAAATATTTCTTAATAAATACATGACTTTTTATCACCTAAAAGTGCTGAAATGCCATCTCCAGACCCCCAACAAAACAATCGCTTTCGACCACACTCCTTTTTT
Organism: Panopea generosa; assembly: GCA_029582155.1. Classification (NCBI taxonomy): domain Eukaryota; kingdom Metazoa; phylum Mollusca; class Bivalvia; order Adapedonta; family Hiatellidae; genus Panopea; species Panopea generosa. The sequence continues at coordinate 19,957,129 of CM055911.1, read as the reverse complement.
CAGTAATTAAGGGTTGGCATCTCTGGATGTGTAATAAAACCGATTGAATTTAATATTTTAATTTGGTGTAGTATCAATACACTGACTGTGTGTAATACAATTGATTGAATACATTGTTTTAAATTGGTGTAATGTCAATACAATGACGATGTGTAATAAAACCGAAGGAATAGTTTATATTTATTTGGTGTAATATCAGTACAGTATCAGTGTATAATAAACCAGTGCAATATTTCATATTAACGTAATATTTTATCAATACAGCGGCAATGTGTAACAAACCGACGGACTATGTTTTATTGACGTAAAAAGTTGATTGTCGGAAACTAGTATTTAAGCTTCTTTAAACGACTAATTATGTCGTTCCCTAAAGAGACGAATAAGGAATTAAATGGTAAGCACACACTTATTACGTTATGTATGGTGGGATTTTCTTTCACCAGTTAACCTCTTACTAAGTTTCCAGTTAAAAACTTAATTTTGGCTAAAATACAATAGTTAACTATCACGATAAGTTTCTAGTTAAGATAAATAGCTTAACTAGAATTAATATTTGTTTGGGTCCAGATTTAACACCAAATAGAAAGTTAACTATAACTAAATATATTTAGTTGTCTGGTAAAGTAACCGATAATTTTCCAGATTAGAAAAACAAAAGTTGCTTTTGTAACTCTTATCGCATATATGCTTGGTCGACTACCGTCATTGCGACGGGGTTCCTGATTGGCTGAAAACGTATAGGAATATTATGGGCATATATATTGTTTGTAAGTTTGTTTCTGATTGGGTCAAACATGTTACAATGAGAATATATTAATGAATGATGTTTTCATAGTGAAAAAAAAAATATTTGTTCATCTTGGCTATTTAATAGAGTACTTTGCACAAGTGGTAAATCTTTGGAAATGCAAAAGTAATAAATTCAGTCCGAGAATGGGGTTCATGAACTTCAGATAATCGTAAGTAATTAAAATGAAACAAATGACCTGGGTTTTTTTGTCGTTTTTTGTATAGGTTGATACTTGATTGCAAAGTATGTAACTTTCATGAACGAATGTTTCTTTAGTGTCTGGGCCTGATGTTGGATTATCTAGATTATACACGTTATGGTCCATTTACGATTATTAGTATCTCTGAAAGTTAGCAGGCTAAATTTCAGTTATATCTATTAATATGTAACTCATTTCCTTTAGATATGTTTTATTGTCGAGAAACCAGTACAATTTATGTTATATAAGATGGATGTAATTTCATTGTGTTTAAAAGTACACCATGTTTAATGTTTTCCATATTTCAAAATAAATTCAGTTGATTAACAAGAGTATATTTCTAGCGGTATGGATTGTAGAATAATCTGAGGCATAAAACACGCCAAAAAATACAAAAGTAGATTTTAGTTTTGGAGTCTGTTCACGAGGATGATAGAACATGCAGCACACCTCATAACCACTTGCACTGGCATATTCAACAGTTTTGTTTCATGCAAATCATTAAATGAGCCCAAATGACTCCAGTGCTATATACCAACACTTCTAACAACGAGCCATATAACTTTGCGCGCTCTTCTGTCATGTAGCACGTGAGAATGTATAATTTGTGTATAAGCTAATGGATTTGGCTATGTCCTGCTGGATTTGGTTATGTCTTGCTAGATTCGGGTTTGACTTGCTTGATTTTGGATATAACTTATTAGATTTGGATAATCCTTGCTGGATGCAGGTAAATCTTGTTAGATTTAGATATAACTTGGTTGATTTGGGTTTAGGTGTGTCTAGCTGGATTTTGGTAAAACTTGCTTGATCTGAATGTCTTGCTGGATTAGGGTATGACGTGCTGGATTAGAGTATGCGTGCTGGATTTCGGTATGACTTGCTGGATTTCGGTATGACTTGCTGGATTTATGTTCGACCTGCTGGATTTGGATATGTTTTGCTGGATTTCGGTATGGCTTGATGGAGTTTAGTATGGCTTGGTTGATTTAGGTATGGCTTGATGGAGTTTAGTTTTGCTTGTTTGATTTAGGTATGGCTTGATTGAGTTTAGTATGGCTTGGTTTATTTCGGTATGGCTTGATGGATTTAAGTATGGCTTTATGGAGTTTAGTATGGCTTGATAGAGTTAAGTATGGCTTGATGGAGTTTAGTATGACTTAATCGAGTTTAGTATGGTTTGATGGGGTTTAGTATGGCTTGATGGAGTTTAGTATGGCTTGATGGAGTTTAGTATTGCTTGGTTGATTTCTGTATGACTTTAAATGAGATCTTTGTTTTTCTTCTACTGTCTATCATTATATACACGTATTTTGTCATGAAAGTGTTCTTGTTTATGACGTAAAGTGATACTAGCATGTGTACTGCAAAAACGGATAACAGAAGAAAAATCACTTAAATTTGGTTAACGGGTGCATCTGATATTAATTTAATTTACAATTTACTTAAAAGTAAGGTTTATTCAGATTGCCCGTGAAATGCCAACACGACTGTTTTATGAACTCGTTTTTTTCTTACATTACATAATTTATTGATAACTTTCGCGGCTGTGTAGTAGTAAGAGTGCTAGTAAAACACGCTTGAAGTTGCCTACCAACGACGACACTCAGTACCGGTATCACGTTAGATCCATACGCACTCTCGATAGTCATCGCGTGCGGATCTACCGTGGGGGCATGAGATTCACACGCTGACAAATTACAAGCATTTGTTATTGTTTTAGATCGACTGATTACATTCATTTTGTTAAAAGAGTATTAATTATTTGAAAACTCTTGTATTTGTATAAACATAGGTTAAATAGGCAAAATAAACCTCTGGGGTGTTATTTTACTCTTAAAACATATATTTATGGCAATATAATTTACCGTGTTATTGACCACTATAAGAGAATGGAAATCACCCGCAGTGAATCAAAGTAAAACACAATTTTTACTACATTAACAACTGTTATTTTAGTGAAAAATACATCGGTCGAAAGCTGAACTCCTGATCGAATGATATAAAAGTATTTATTGAAACTGGCGTAACTTTTGATAATTAAGCATTAATCAACGGGCACTGTTTATAGCAAACACACTTTGAATTTAAAGATTGGTGAATAACATCAAATATATCATGTAACAGAGAAGCAATATATAGTTATCTATGTGAATTATAAATAATTTTATAAGCTTATATGAAAAGAGTTAATTTACCACATTCATAGTTGTTAATTTATAGAATGCATAACTTTATTACATGTATATATGTTAACTGTTTGTTGTTATACACATTAGTTTTATTATGTTTGTTGATAATGACCGGTTAAATAATTGTTATATTTTCTGCATTGTATATGAATTTTGCCATGTTTGTTAACACAGATTTTGAGTTTGTGGATATCAATGATTGCAATTTGTTTATTGTTGTTGGCCAACTACAGTAGTATATTTTAATGTAAGTATTCATTAAGAGTCTATATGCGGAACGCACCAAAAGGCTATGATTTTCATTTTCGATTTCGTTCATTTGGCATTTAGCACAAATTCTGTTTTCACTTGATATGTTATTGTATCTTCCCTTTTCTATAGCTAAATTATGTGACGATATGAAATCTTGTAAATACGAATTCATATTTATTTACTTTTATTGGGTCTAAGTATTTTTCTGATTAAAAGCTATAATACTGTAGTCTGGATGAGTTGTTTATTTCGGAGTACCAAGTTTATTTATTTGTATCTAAAATGCGTTGTTTAATGATGGAAAAATGTATATCTATTTTAAATTACTAGAACCATATAATTCACATCAAATGTCTGCATAAAAAAACACTATTTTTTATTTAGATATTAATTCAGAGTAAAGCTTGGAAAATATTGTGGATATACAAAGATGAAATAAAAAAGGCTGTTTTGATGTGTTGTAATAAGGTTTTGATTATGCATCTGACAAGCAGTTAAAGGGATTGTAATATAATATAATTGTTTAGTGCACAGCGCGTCAAATTATATCGGTGCTAAAAGAAAGCGCCCTTTATGAATGAGACAGTTACTATGAAAGAGACATTTTTGTGTGTAAACAATTGCACCTTTGTCGTAATGATAATAAATAACCATCGAAAACTTAATTTGCGACATCTAGGGAACAATGCAATGTATTTGAGAAACATACGTAAAATATTATAAAGCTTTCACCATAACTATGTACTTTTATCGTACATGCGTAGTTTATACGTTTTTCAAAGCAATGTATCAATTTGGTTTAAATAAAATGTAAATGCTAGAAATGCATCACTTTGTATTTAACCTTAAAATATATTGCATCCATTTCGAGTAGGAAAGGAGTTAGAAAACGTATGCTTAAATAAATTTGCATACTTATACTATGTTCAATATTCTCGGAACAAAGTTGTATATTGTAAATGGTGGCATGTGACCATGTGTAAAGCGTCAGATTTTTCATGTATTAGTTAGTAGGAAATGGGTTCGGTACGCCTCACGTTCATATTTCTATAGCTAAATGTATGTTTTATTACTCTACAGTTGCATGTTGATAGTTCTAGAGTTAACATTTACCATATACATTTTCTAATAATTCATTGATTTATAATTATTTATTAATTGAAAAAAAAAACGTTTCATTGTATACAGTTTTTTAAAATTATGTTCGATATGCTCTGACGCACTCGGCATATGTATCAGTAATATAACCTTTCGTGTACTTTTGTAACATATTTTTGACACCATTTGGTTTACAAAATCCAAGTGAAATTGGGTATAGGTATAATGTTTTATTGACATTAGAGAGAAATTAAAAATAAATCATGATGATCAATTTACATTTCATCAAACGCTTTCCATGATATTGTTTTAGATTTGTATTTTGAAATAAGATTGCTGTGTCTACAATATAATCGCAGCAAAGAGGTATATAATATTTTGAAATGAAAATAAAGTACATATTCACAGTAATATTTGAATGTTCTGGGCTCTCAATTATCATTACAATACAACAATTTGTTGGAAAATCCTTAGTTTTAGTTATTCTGAAGATTCAACTGCTCCTTCCCCGCATAATGCTTTGAACAAAATATCTAACAATAATTTACTTTTTTTATTTATTTCTCAACATAGAAATTATTATTGAAAAGATTCGGGGACCTATTTTGCTTCTTTTACTATAGTACCGGAATGCACGCATTGTAAGTATCATGAATGCGTGTGTTTCATATCCAAATAAGTGTATTTTAATTACAAAAATGACGGTAAAAGAACGCTCTGCCATAAAATAACTATAATATTGGTAAAATTATAACGGTGTATGGTATTTAAATACATTTCATTGTCGCTTTTGTTTCAATATCTCACATAGTTTGTAAAGGGCAAGGTCTCAGAGAAAAACTTTATTATTAAAACAAATGAATACGCAACCAATATACTGTAAGAAAGGACAATAGATGTTTCGAAGGTTTTCTTACAAAACCGCAACTAAATAAATAATTATATTCTGTGTTAACGTTGGCACACAACATTACTTATTCGTCTCCATACTACATAAGTTGATACAAGATAGAACTTGTCGAAGAAAAGAAATATGCATTTATTTGGTTTAATTAAATCTTTTCATGAATACTTATAAGATATGCACTTATGAATCAGTTCCATGATCCAAAGGAATTACGGTACGGGAACCGTTTTATTACCGTTTTTTTACGTTTCAATGCCGTTTCGACCACGTTTCGTTTCGTTTTACCGTTTCAGTTTGTGTTATGCGCATGCGTATCGTTTTTTTTCAGTTTCGCTTGATCAATATGTTAATAAGTGTTTTGATTAACATTTGTTTATTATAACAATTTTTGGAATGAATATGAGCTGAACATTTTCATTTTGAAATCGAGGTAGATCGAAAACTTTACATTCTCCTGTTAATAGCAATTCCATCATGACAATGTTAGCCAATTTCAGAAACTTCTCTGTATATGTATATTTACAATTTCATATAACTGTTCAATTGCGGTATCATAAACATATGTGTACATATATCTTGAAACAATAGGAATGTTTGGCAAGGTAAATAGTTGAATTGTTCATCGATATAATTAAATGTTTTACGTCACTAAATAAGGTATCCAGCTAGTGTGTACATATTTTAAACCAAACACGACACTTTGAAGGAACATGTGTTTTAGTTAATGACATCAATTTGCAAACACGCGACTATCGATGCCTATCGCAACATGGGGTAATTTCGGATAAATATGTCAACATTAGTTTTTGTTGCGTTTTTTTCGTTACAATGCTGTGTAAACAGCACAGGATTAGATAGGCATGTCAAAACCATCGTGATGAAAGGTGTGAATACGTTGATATCGCAAATTCACTTGATTAAAATACAAATAATAAGTAGATAAATATCTATTAGAAAACTGAAATATTGTTTTAATAAGCGTAGATTTAATATACTTTCAGAAAAGAGCTGATGAAAATATGTCACGCTGGTGTGAAATATGGCGTTTACCCTAACAGTCGACATATTCGTCAAAGAAAATGGTTTAACTCTAACAGCATCTCACTGGAGAATATTTAATACACATCAGTTAACACATGGCCTCGGTAAATGACAGGCATATTTTATGTAATGAGACAGATCGTAGGTTAAACCAGAGACAATAGATACATCTGTCCCTGGTAAAATGCATTAGCCGAATTTAACTTTAACAATACATTAATACACTTAATTTGCCTAATTAAAGTTAATTTGTATTGATAGATAGTGAATAAAAACACATGAGACAAAATCCATTTTATCAACTCATATAATATATTATGAAATAAAGGTCTAAGGTTCCTCAATTCACCATGTGTATATGTCCGTTACGGCCAACACGTGTCCAACATAAAAGCGCTGGTAGCTAAAGTGTAGACAATAGTCAGAACGTTCTGTTATTAATAAAGTAGTGAGGCCCTCCCAGAGGGGTGCCTGTTCGCTGGATCTCTTAAAATAATGGTCATTGTTCCCCAGATCTCAAAAAAAAAAAGTATTTGCCAAAGTTCCCAAAAAGTGTTTTGTCTATGTTCCCCAGATATCTTAAAGTATTTTTGCTGTTCCCTAGATCTCCTGAAATTGTCAAATAGTGTTTAAAACGTCTAATATAGTATTCTCTATTATCATTTACACATCATCATAATAAGCAAAATCAATGTCTTCTTTTCCTTTTCCTTTCTGCAGGCAGATCAGACTCACCCTTTACATCTTATGTCACTGTATGTCAAACTACTTGACAAGGGCTGTTTGAATATGTATATAATCCTCATCATTAAGTTCAATGAAGTCGTCTTTGGCATCACTAGAGAGGACACATAGGATATCTTCAGGTGAAATGCCCAAATTTGACACCGGTAAAGTAATTTCTACAACTCTTTCAGAAGACCCCTAAAGTAACAATCGTCATTTAAAATATCTATGGTCTGTGGCTTGAACTTTCGGAGAAAAGATGTTTTTTTATTTGCCTTAAAAATGTGCTTGTAAGTCCTGTGGCAGGGAGCATTTGCAGTTCAATGACACTGGTTCGAGATTTTGTGGTTATACAAATGCTGTCCGAGTTTAGTTAAGATTATTTTAAAAATGTGGGGGATGCTGTCGCGTCTACAAGAAAAAGGTTTAAGGACATACTACGGACAATTTACAACGACATAAGCCCTGCTGGCCTTCGGTTAGAAATAATATTACTACCTTTGACTCGATAGCCTCCCGTCATACAAATGGGAATGAAATGGGAATGTGTGTTTCTGTATTGAAATTAGCATTTGGCAAGTAGAGCCATAGAAGATATCGAGAGAAAGACAGAAGAAAAAGAAATTGAACAGCATAATAGTTAATTTACAAAAGGCATTACATAAACATAATCAATTTGATTTTATTGTGTAAGCACGATCTAATAAATTAAAAAAAGTTAGATGCCGACTGGGATTGAACACATGTACTTACGATCCGAAATCGACGATGATAACCACTGCATTATTCTGCTTGTAAACATGAAAACTATAAATATGTATTTGTTCGGAAATACCATCCAAAATTTATTTCGGGTACATATGATTATGAAATGAAGTTGTGCGGGGGCCCAGACTAACACGTACGTTGCAAGAAACCGCCAAAGCTGTCAAAAGCTGTTTCAAGCAGTCAACATCTCATTTTAAAAGTAAACAATGTTCAAATATAGAAATTATAAGCCCTTTCTTTTAATACCATAATCACAAACATATGTTGTTTGGTTCTTGAGGATGTGTGTTTCCATGATTAAGAAAACGCTACATGGTCTAGTGGTAGAGCACCAATCCCATATCGGAGTGTCGTGGGTTCGATCCTCCGCCACGACTATGTGTGATGTCCTTGAACAAGACACTTTTTCAACATATGCTTATTGCTGGTTATACCCAGGAAGACTTGAGTGTGATTTGTATAAATTGTAAGAACTTATTTCACAATCGAAGTAAAACAAAAAAGTTCAAACTAAACTAGAAAAAGCCAAATGTGCCACCTGTAATTAAGACAAGTGCCTCCAGTTGCCTAAAGATCTCTGTTTATATATTTCTGATAAAATGGGGTACTTTTTCCTTTTTTTTCTTTAAGGACAATATCCTTAGATCTCTAAAAGTAGGCCTTTGATCCCTTGATCTCTGAAAGTAATAGCCAATGTTCCCCAGATCTCTGGAAATAAATGGTAATGTTCTCTAGATCTCCAATACCCCTGGGAGGGCCTCAGGAGTGTAACTGTGAAAGTCGGGCCGATAACTATATATAATTAAAGTAATCGGATTTAACTTTGATTTTCAAAACATATTCAAGCTAATATGAAAAAATATATCCGTCAAACCTAAAATATGCAATATTTTGAATTGTTCTCATATATTGTAAACAAATAGACATAGATGTCTATAAACCACAGATTCCAATGGTTTTCGAAATGAACGCTAGCTATTGTCAATCTGGTTTAAACAGATCAACAAATGAAAAAAGTATATACTTAGCGAATGGATAAACAATTTGCAAAACAACTAATGAATACATAATATTCAAATCTGACCAATAAATATTTACATACGACGTAAATCTATCCATTAAATATATAAATTATTACACCAAGTTTATTCATAAAAGAAAATCGAGTTATTAATAATACTTTGTGTCGTAACAATTTTCTACTACTAGTACTACTTCTACTACTACTACTACTACTACTACTACTACTACTACTACTACTACTACTACTACTACTACTACTACTACTACTACTACTACTACTACTACAGATGTGTTGTTAGTGATTTGACTATGCAATGAATATAGTTAACTGTGACAATTATAGTGCTCTAACATCTGTTGCTACTGATATTGATTAAACCAATTATTATATTGTTGCTGCATACAATAACAATTGATGATAATTGAAGATGATTTTGATTGATGATGATTATGATAATGATAATGTAGTAGTAGAAGTTGTAATAGTACTAGTAGTATAGTAGTAATGGTAGTAGTAGTAGTAGTAGTAAAAGTAGTAGTAAAAGAATCAGAAGCAGCAGCAGTATCAGTAGCAGTATCAATAGTAGTAATTGTAGTTGTAGTACTGGTAGTAGCTACAGTAATATGTGTAGCAGTATTAGATGCAGTAGTAGTAGTAGAAGTAGTAGTAGTAGTAGTAGTTGTAGCAGTAGTAATAAAAGTAGTAACAGGAACAACACTTTTAGTAGCAGTATTAGTAATTAACTAATAGAGCATCATCAACTCAAGTAGTATATTTAGTAGTAGTAGTAGAAGTAGTAGTAGTAGTAGTAATAGTACAAGTATCAGAAGCAGCAGCCGTATCAATATCAGTAATTGTTGTAGTAGCTGCAGCAATATGTGTAGCAGTATTAGAAGCAATAGTAGTAGTAGAAGTAGTAGTAGTAGTAGTAGTAGTAGTAGTAGTAGTAGTGACAGGAACAACACTATTAGTTGCAGTATTAGTAATAAAGTAGTAGCAGCAGTATCATCTGAATAAGTAGTTGTAGTAGTAATGGTAGTAGTAGTAGAAGAAGTATTAGTACTACTGCTAGTAGTAGTAGTAGTAGTAGTAGTAGTAGTAGTAGTAGTAGTAGTAGTAGTAGTAGTAGTAGTAGTAGTAGTAGTAGTAGTAGTAGTAGTAGAAGTAGTACAAGTATCAGAAGTAGCAGCAGCAGCCGTATCAATATCAGTAATTGTGGTAGTAGTTTTAGTGACATTAGTAGTAGTAGTAGTAGTAGTAGTAGTAGTAGTAGTAGTAGTAGTAGTAGTAGTAGTAGTAGTAGTAGTACAAGTATCAGAAGTAGCAGCAGCAGCCGTATCAATATCAGTAATTGTGGTAGTAGTTTTAGTGACATTAGTAGAAGTAGTAGTAGTATTTGTATTGATAGCAGCAACAATTTTAGTCTTAGTAGTAGCAGTACCAGAAGCAGCATAAGTAGCAGTAGCAGCAGAAGTAGTAGTAGTAGTAGATGTAGTAATTGTAGTAGTACAAGTATCAGAAGCAGCAGCAGCCGTATCAATATCAATAATTGTAGTAATAGTATTAGTGGCAGTAGAAGAAGTAGTAGTAGTAATAGTAGTAGTAGTAGTAGTAGTAGTAGTAGTAGTAGTAGTAGTAGTAGTAGTAGTAGTAGTAGTAGTAGTAGTAGTAGTAGTAGTAATAGTAGTAGTAGTAGTGGTAGAAGTAGTAGTAGTAGTAGAAGAAGTAGTAGAAGTAGTAGTAACAGAAGCAACACTGTAAGTAGCAGTATTTGTAATAAAGTAGTTGCATTATCATTAGTTGTAGAAGTAGTAGTACTAGTAGTAGTAGTAGTAGTAGTAGTAGTAGTGACAGAAGCAACATTATTAGTTGCAGTATTAGTAATAAAGTATTAGCAGCAATATCATCTTAAGAAGTAGTAGTAGTAGCTGTATTAGAAGTATTAGAAGTATTATTATTATTATTATTATTATTAGTAGTAGTAGTAGTAGTAGTAGTAGTAGTAGTAGTAGTAGTAGTAGTAGTAGTAGTAGTAGTAGTAGTAGTAGTAGTAGTAGAAGTAGAAGTATTAGTAGTAGTACAAGTATCAGAAGCAGCAGCATCAGCGTATCAATATCAGTAATTGTGGTAGTAGTTTTAGTGACAGTAGTAGAAGTAGTAGTAGAAGATGTATTGAGAGCAGCAACAATTTTAGTCTTCGTAGTAGCAGTACCAGAAGCAGCATAAGTAGCAGTAGTAATTTGAGTAGTAGTAGTAGTAGTAGTAGTAGTAGTAGAAGTAGTACTAGAAGTAGTAGTAGAAGTAGTAGTAACAGAAGCAACACAATAAGTAGCAGTATTTGTAATAAAGTAGTAGCATTATCATTAGTTTTAGAAGTAGTAGTACTAGTAGTAGTAGTAGTAGTAGTAGTAGTAGTAGTGACAGAAGCAACATTATTAGTTGCAGTATTAGTAATAAAGTAGTAGCAGCAGTATCATCTTAAGAAGTAGTAGTAGTAGCAGTATTAGAAGTAGTAGAAGTAGAATTAGTACTAGTAGTAGTAGTAGTAGTAGTAGTAGAAGTAGTAGTAGTAGTAGTAGTAGTAGTAGTAGTAGTAGTAGTAGTAGTATTAGTAGTAGAAGTAGAAGTATTAGTAGTAGTACAAGTATCAGAAGCAGCAGCATCAGCCGTATCAATATCAGTAATTGTGGTAGTAGTTTTAGTGAAAGTAGTAGTAGTAGTAGTAGTAGTAGTAGTAGTAGTAGTAGTAGTAGTAGTAGTAGTAGTAGTAGTAGTAGTAATATGAGTAGTAGTTGTAGTAATTGTAGTAGTACAAGTATCAGCAGCAGCAGCCGTATCAATATCAATAATTGTAGTAATAACATTAGTGGCAGCAGATGTAGTAGTAGTAGTGGTAGTAGAAGTAGAAGTAGTAGTAACAAAAACAACACTGTAAGTAGCAGTATTTGTAATAAAGTAGTAGCATTATCATAAGTTTTACTAGTAGTAGTAGTAGAAGTAGTAGTAGTAGTAGTAGTTGTTGTTGTAGTTATTTTAGTAGTATTTATAGCAGCATCTTTATTAGCATCAGTAGTAGCAGAAGTAGTAGTAGTAGTAGTAGTACTAGTAGTAGTAGTAGTAGTAGTAGTAGTAATAGTAGTAGTAGTGGTAGTAGTTGAAGTAGTAGTAATTGTAATAGTAGTAGTAGTAGTAGTAGGAGTAGTAAAAATATCAGAAGCAGAGCAGTGGCAGCAGTAGTAATAATAGTATTAGCAGCAGTATTAGTAGTAGTAGAAGTAGTAGTACGAGTATTAGTAGTAGTAACAGCAGCAACAGTATTAGTAACAGTTTTAGCGTTTGTAATAGTAGTAATAGAAGTAGAAGTAGTAGTAGCAGTAGTAGTAGTAGAAGGTAATTACAACACAAAGTATTATTAATTACTCGATCTTCTTTTATGAAGCAACTTAGTGTAATAAGTTATATATTGAAATGGTTAGATTTACGTCGTATGTAAATATTAATTGTTCTGATTTGAATATTATTTATTCATTAGTTGTTTGACAAATTGTTTATCCATTCGATAGGTATGAACCTTTTCATCTGTTGATCCGTGTAAACCAGATTGACGTTAGGTAGCGTTCATTTTGAATACCATGAGAATTTGTAGTTTATAGACATCTTTGTCTCTCTGTCTCACGACATAAAATATGCCTGTCATTTACCGAGGCCATGTGTTAACTGATGTGTATTAAATAGTCTCAAGTGAGATGGTGTTAGAGTTTAACCATTTTCTTTGAAGAATATGTCGTTTTCAAGAGTAGACACCATATCACACCAGCGTGACATATTTTCATCAGCTCTTTTCAGGAAGTATATTAAAACTACGCTTATTAAACAATATTTCAGTTTTCTAATAGAAGTATATCTACTTATAATTTGTAACTTAATCAAGTGTATTTGCGATATCAACGTATTAACACCTTTCGTCACGATGGTTTTGGTACGCCTATCTAATCCTGTGCTGTTTGCACAGCATTGAAACGAAAAATCGCAACACAAACTTATGTTGACATATCTATCCGAAATTACCCCATGTTGCGATACGCATCGATAGACGGTTTTTTTGCAAGTTAATGTCATTAATTAAAACACATGTTCTTTCAAAGTTTCGTGTTTGGTTTAATATGTGTGCACACTTACTATACCTAATTTAGGGACGTTAAACATTTAATTATATCAATAAACAATTCAACTATTTACCTTGCTCAACATTCATATTGTTTCAATATATACAGTTATATGAAATTGTAAATATACATATACAGAGAAGTTTCTGAAATTGGCTAACATTGTCATGATGAAATTGCTATTAACAGGAGAATGTAAAGTTTTCGATCTACCTCGATTTCAAAATCAAAATATACTAATTGAATGATAACCGCAATCTACTAATCATAGACTCAGCTCATATTCATTACAAAAAGTGTTATTATAATTAAGCACCAATCGAAACACACATTAACATAATGATCAAATGAAACTAAAAAAAAACGGCACGCATGCGCATAACACAAACTGAAACGGTAAAACGCTGCACATGAGCGGAACAGAAACGGATAAACGGTGCGACTGTGCATACGCACTCTAAACCGTTTAGAGTTTAATCATATTTTATTGCAATTATAATTGCAGCAATGCGGTTGGGCCACAAGTTCTCAAATCATTAGTTACGGCCCTTCCCCTAAAATATTACAAATAATAGAGGAAGAAAAAAACAACATGACATGGCATAACACATGATAAAGGGTTAATACAAAATGAAAAGAGACGTACTACAGTGTGTACACAGTTCCATCAGTTAATACGAATTGAAATAATAGAGAAAAAAAAATTCTTAAAAAATCAGTAATATCAATACCATTTAGTTCTTATAGGGTTAAAAAAAAGAAGACTGGAAAAGGAATAGGAATGCAATAGATGCATTTAGACACTATGCAGACTTGTAACACAACAATAAAAGAAGATTAACCCGGTATGATCTACATTGTTGTCATTAAGGTAACTGTTTACATATTCTAGATATATATCAATATTGATTATTAATGTTTGTCAATCGTTATAGAAAGCTTTTTTTTTTTTTTTTTTTTTTTCTTATTTGATATAACAATGCTTTTTATGAAGGATTTCTTAATTAGTACTCGGATTCAAATCTTTTTGAAGATTTAATAAAGTGTTGTACAGCTTTAAATATTTTAGTATTATCATCGTATACAAGATTAGAATTGCCATATAATATTAACCTCAAACCTATTGGGTGGAATGCTCTAATTGAGCTAAAAAATTCAATTCTTGAAGCTACATATAAGTCATATTTAAAAAAGTAGTGCTCAGCATCTTCAGTCAAATATCCACAAGTACAGACGGGATTATTTTTTAAATGGTTTAAATACATATCACTATTCAAATTACTGCAGTTATTTCTGATTCTAGCATGCAGAGTTGATAAGTATCTGTTTCCCTCCGAGTAATAAGTTGGAGGTTTTTTAGGTGACATTCTTATATTGTTTTTAAAGGCAGATATAGTTGAGTCTATCGCTCTTACTACTGGGTCTAACTTGTTCCATAATGCTATCGAGGAAGGTATACAAGATTGTCTACTTATTTCAGTTCTGCAGTAAGGAGTTGCTACATTATCCGAATTTCTTAATTGATAATCAGTAGTGTTGCGAGTCAATGGAGGAATCAAGTCGCCTATATAGGAAGGGACCATATTATTTGTGGCTTTGTACATGAACATAAGTTTTTGCTGCTTTCGCCTTTATTTGAGAGAAACCCATCCACACTCTGTATAAAGATTTTGTAAAGAAACTGATCTTGTTAATCCGGTTACAATTCTTGCTGCTTCATTTTGTAATTTTTCAAGTGATTCAGCAATATGATTTGGCCATCCATCCCAAACAATTGATGAATTTTCAAAAAAGGGTCTAACATATGATAAGTAAATTTGATTTAGGGCATTTCTACTAAGGGTAAATTTCAATTTTCTCATTAATCCTAACACTTTAGATGCTGATTTTTTAATATTTTCTATATGAGTATCCTATTTACCAGTGTTACTTAAGGTTAATCCAAGATGTTTGTGATTATTAACGAAAGTGACTGGGGTGTTATTAAACATAAGTTGAGGCAAAGCCTCACATTGATTAAAAGTAAATAGCATAGCTTCAGTTTTATCTGGATTAAAATTAACTAGCCACTGACTCTAAACCGTTAGTTTCAGATAGTCCAATCAGCAACCATATCGCTTATTTAATCGTAAACATTTAGCGTTGGTTTACAAGGCGTTTTCGACGCGTTTCGGTCCGTTAATAAAACGGTTCCCGTATTTTAACAGTTATTATAAACATCGCATCAATTCTAGGGATTACTTTTGCAATTGCTGCAAAGCACACAAGACTTATAGTGTCGACTTCAATTAAAATTAAAAAAGTTGATAGATACATTGTAAAGGCATTACAAATGGCCAGGGGAAAAATATATAGAAGTGTTCGAATTGCCTTTTATAACAACAAGAAACATATCTAGCTTTTATTTCTGTGTTTTGTTGAACAGGCTTATCAGAAAAATAACTTTTGTTTTTGATCAAAAAATATCGCTAAAAATTTTTTAGAAATTGATTGCAAAAGATGAAAGACAGAAACGTGATAAAGCAATCGCACGGAAATGCCGTATCAGAAACAATATCCGAGAAAAACCGTTAAAGTATGATTGTAGATATACACCGAGTTAGACTTACAGAGATGCAATACTGACGGAAATGCTCTCTAATACCTTTGATATATCATGCAAACGCCATTTCATCAAAAGCTTTACATATCAGGTGATTTATATAAATTAGTTGTAAAAAAGTTGAAAGTCATTGAAAATTTCACTTTGATAATGATACATTAAGCCATAAAAAAAGATAAACATTTTTCAAAAACATTAATTCCATTTCTGTATCAACTAATGAATAAAAGAGAGCTTTGTCTCCATTTACAAAAAAAAATATATATGAGCAAGTTTTATAAGGACCACTTGACGTACTTGTCATCAAATTTGAAAAGATTTCCATAATATCCTGTTTTGTTATATGAATATTATATATAACTGAACTTATTTAAAAATGAGTGACTAGTTTTAAGATTCAGGGTCCTCCGTGGCCGAGTGGTCAACTGCGCTTACTCAAGATACTTACCTCTCATCGTTAAGGTCGTAGGTTCGAGTCCCGCTCGCTTAAAAACTTTATTTGAGACAGTTTCCAGTTACAAAGACAGTGGTTCTACTCAGTCTGAGGTCTTCCTCTACCTGTAAAACTTGATTTGCCATATATAACCTGAAATGTGTTGAAAATGGCGTAAAACCCTATTAAAAAACAAATAAAAAAAACTCTGAAAAATGGTACCATTCATGATGAATTATGTACAAGTGCTGGTGCCCAGACCTACATGAACCTACAGTAGACAAAGAGCGATCCAAATAGCTTACGTGAACCTTTGGCCCCTGCTGTCTCATGTTAAATAATCATGATGACCATACATCGCTCAACTATGTCAATGGACACCAAATCAAATAGAGTGATAAGTAAAAGGTCAAGGGAACGCGGATATACACATAATGTTGTTTGACATAGTATGTTTCTATAGCTGCTGTGAAACCTTTAAGATCAGATTGTACACATTATAAACGTGTACAGAGGGATAGCAGACGACAACAGAATGCAACATATGAAGCCTTCAGCTAAGAATTGAGAGAACAAAAAGGCCATTCCCAACATTTCACTGATAAGCAATGCAGAACAAATTTCAGTCATGTCCTTGAACAGCTGACAAATTGGATAATTGCCGGTAAAACAAATAAACATGTCACTGAAAGAGAATAATTCATCACCATTAATTAAGTCAGTGTCATAAAATAAATATATATCGCAATAAATCACCTGAAAACTATTAATTGAAAAGTAGTTGAAGTTAAGTGCAAGGACGATATCTTTTCATGATGGGAATGTCCACAATATTCTCCACGAACTTGATGTCGATAATGGATGCAAAATCAAGGGTCTAAAACTATGGAAGTACTGTAGTTCACCCCTGAGTTGCTGATAGACCAATCAACCGATACAGGATCGATCTGATAGTTGGGGACATACTTCACACTTTAAACAAGTTCAAAATAAGAAAAGCATATTATAAACAAGTTCGAACAAACGGTTTCAAGGGGGACATTTCGTCGCATTAGTGCAATAAGGTATAACGTGTATATGGAATAATGTTTTGGACGATAATTATGATCTAGACAGTATCCGGTTAGGTTCAAGTAAGGCGTTGATATAATAGTATAGTGATTTTGGTATGGATTATTCATCGGCCATGTTTATTCAGGAGGAAACAGAGAATGAAATGTAAAATGAATTTAGAGAAATAAAATATAAAGAGAAACAGAAAAATGCCAAGCAAACACTACATCTTTCATGCAGTTGTGTTTCTACACAACTAATAAAAGACGTTGTTTGTTTGTTTTAGTACACAAATTTAAATACAATTGCACCACTTTCTTTCCGAGTGAGCAACCGCCTTGCATGGTCAGGGTTATTGTAGTCAGAACCATTAGACGAAATGTATACATGTACATTTAACACAGTTCGTCAAAACTCCCTCAATTTTATACTTACACAAATACCTATTATTAGAGAAATATACACACAAATACAAACTATTCACACACATAAATAAAATAATTACAACATACATGTATACAGAGAGGTATAAACATAACATCTCACTGCAGCTCACTCATCATACTTCCATGTTATTATCATCGTAATCGTTATTTGGCATTTTAAACATTATCAGTATTGATCTTTACATTTACATGCCCTGAAGAAGGAATATATATATATATATATATATATATACATATATCTGTATAACTGTATCTCATAAACACTTATATACATACATGTACACATAGCCTAATACAAAATAATTTTCTGATTGAACAAAGTTTTATACGCATTTGCAATATATATGACATGTTTCAAATTTATTACATTTTCTTATCCTTTTTTTTTTTTTTGACATTTTTTTTTATGTTTCGAAAAAAACTATATTTAGTGAGAATGTAAATCTATGCACGTTGATTTACTCTAACCAGACCTGTCCATTTGATTAGATAGATATAAGCACTAGCAGAAGATTTCCTAGTGAAACAAATTGGTCTTTCTTGAACAAAATTGTAGGTCTGTAAATTATAGAACACGGATAAATGACAATACAATGTAAATTATTCAGTATCTATTTAATTCAGTTTTGTTACCAACTGGAAACATTGTTCCCCAAGATGCAAAATATTCTTTTAGCGGTAATTCTTTGTTTGACTTTCATTACTGGTAACAAAATTGAAAAAAAATGAATAAATTATATTTTATCGTCATTAAAATGTCAAATGGTACAATTGTAAGAATATGCCGTTTTGTTAATACAATATGAGATGAAAAAATCTTCAGATATATATTACACTCCCTAATGTATATGTGTTCAATAGCAACCTTTATTTTTTATTAATCTAGTGCAATATTACTTCCGATTCATCGCTCGGTCTGTTCCGTTTTATTCGGCTCTCGTACGTATATTACTTGCCGACTTGTCCGAATTTAGAAATGACGTCGATTTGTCATGGTCAAATAAAAATATTTTGAAACCTTACGCCAAATGATGACTCAAAGAAATATAATTTTTCTCGTCCCTTATAGAGGTGATCTGTTAAGTAAATGGTAAATGTAATTTCTTCATGAGTTTTGTGATCAAACGAATCTTACATTCATTTATTATTAAAACTTGTTAGGAAAAATGGGCCTCGCATAATATATGTTTTCCAACTCTTTTAATAAATTCAACAATGAAAATCACTCATGTAAGACTCTCTATATATTGTAAAGAGCTACCTCTGGCTAATACAAGTTAATTGGGATATTTGTTTTCCTAACTATGTATTTCAGTTTGCATGTTTTGAATGACACGAAGTAATTGTAAATAAATCTAACAAGGCGCCAAACGAGCTTATCGAGATATAGAAAAATATAGGAAATCGGTATACTGAAGACACAGCTTGTAATTTTATGATGCTGTTTTCCTATGAACATAAAAGTGGTGCCATTTGTTTACTGATATTTCTTCTTCGTAATTGAGTCAAATTCCGGAACGGCGTGTTTGAAGTTTCATGGAATAGATTAAATAACGATAGATAGCTAGCATAATCAGAAATCAATAATAACCAAGCCGGATAAATGCGTCCACACCTTTATGGCAGCTATCTCTCATTTCCAATTGTTGATAATGTTAAGTGTTTAGTTGTTGCAAAATAATTTTTGTCTTAACTTTATTGCATTTATTTTGGAAGACATTAACAAAAAACAGAACACAACAAGTTTAAAGCTGTGTTTCTATTGACATTTGAATTAGAGTGTATATTTCTCAAATTAATTTTAAAATCAAAAGTTATTTGAAGGTGTAATAATAATAAATTCTGAAAATAATCAAGTCAGGGATAATGCATTGATAATGTTTTTATGTGTTATACGTATTTATGGGGTTAATTATTTGTAAACAACCAGACATAAAATATACAGACAAGACTATGGTGGGTGTGGTGGGCTACAATGCTAACAAATGATACGATACAAGATTAATGCCATCAACCAACTCAATATAATTGGTGTCACCCATGACTTATATGAAATGGTTTCACATGCAACACATCTGGACTGTTTTGACAATTTATATACATTAACTGATAGCTCTATATCAGTAGGTTCCAGTTACGAACTCAAAACTACTCACGCGCTATATAAAAGACATATAAAGAAACCCGTTGCATCATGAAGATTCAGCGAAATGATAGTAATTGTTCATTTCATAAAGGGAAATAATGATTTTTAAACAACCGTATTTCCGATTTGGATCATTATTAGATACAAGTTCAAAATGTATGATTTACATACATATAGAGGTAATTAGATGTAAACAACCAGACATTACTGTACAGATCAGACTACGGCGGAAGCCATATATATGAGGTATTTGTTTGTGAAAAAAAAAATTACAAACAAGACTACGGCGAACGCGTCCAGCTACTCTAGAATATGGATTCAATCAACACAACTTAGCATTAACTTTCAATTTAAGAAAAAATGCAACAAAGTTTTATTAAAATCTTTATAAGAAAGGTTGTGGAGTAGATCCCCGGGGCTGGCCAATTAGAAAACAGTCGTTCCGATGGGACTTTAAATCGAGGATCCGCGTGGCGGTGCTATACACTGAGCACACTGAAGAACCAGAAGAAACGTACAATTGGTTTCAATATGTATCCTGCACTATCCCCCTGGAACATAAAAACGATTAACACTCTTCTCTTGTAATCGGCAATATGGGATGTTTTTGTCTGTAATATAATGTAGGTAAGCTACTTTCGTGCCAAATACCATGACAACTACAGATATTTTAAAAAAATGTTGATGGTTACAAGGACTTGTATAGAAGGATAGGAAACTTGCATTTCCTGACTAAATGTTGATTTAATAGCACACGAAGGATTACTTATTTGGCATGAGCATTTACAAAATCTCAACTAGTTTTTTCCATCTGTATATAATTCTTTGATGTTTATGTCCTTAAATTTTAAGTTATCAACTTTCGCAGCACACATTATGATTCATACAGATATCAAAACATATGATAGACGTTTATGTCTGTAAAATGTTGAGTAAGTGACTTTCGTGTCATATACCATGACAACTACAGATATAAAAAAAAATTGTTGTGGTTTATGCTCTCTCAACACACTGCGAGTTTTGGTCCAACTGTAGCTTCAATTTCACATGATGTGGTCCACGGGTGATGGTGGTTTCGTCAAACCTACCAGTTCATCTACTTTAATTTTGTGTTAAAAACCGGTAGTGGTTATTTCAACCTTAATTAAGTATAGTGTTACGTGGCAAGCAAGAACATGTGCTGACAATTGTGGATATGTGAGAAGCAGTTATGGTCTGTTGAAATAACTAGGGCTATAATTATGTAATTGAAAAGTATTAATGAGTAATACAATATTCAGCATTAGTTTATATAAACTTTATTAAAACAATTTTAGGCAAAACACCAATCAATTTCATAAATATCACCAATATTGCCAATGAAACAATCAACCACGCGGATACTATTTGTAAATATTGGCAATTGTGCAGGAAATTAAATTTCACAATGGCGATATAGTGAAACTGTGAATGTACATTAGTCACTTACAACAGTCTTACTGTTAAACTAGCTTTTACAGCGATGTGGTTAAAGTGCACTGACTGTATTGGTAGTTAAGCAACGATGTACAGTGTTAGTACTTGGATGGTTGACCGATGTTACTTTAATGGCGACGAAGATTAACTTTCATATCTGTGCCTGCCCGAATCTCTATTTCTTTGGAATGGGGTGGGATATGGCCATGAACTGCGGAAAGCCACAGGCTGTACTGTTGGGTATAATACTTAATGGTAAAGAGGGGAAGGGTGTAGTGAGTGTACATATAGGTTACTTATAAGTCTTTTTATTAAGGTAGCTTTCACAGGGACATGGTTGATATGCACTGACTATATTGGAAGTAAAGCAACGATGTACAAGGTAAGTACTTTGATGGTTGACCAATGTCACTCTAGCGATATTCATAATTCTCAGAAGTGATCGAATTCAGGTCATGATCGAAAATACGTTACGGCACCATACAATTGTAAACATTAAACCATTGTTCATTTATTTTCTGCTCTCGCAAGATCGACATGGTTATTTTGAGAGCCATTTTCAGGACAAAAATGATACGATTATACGCAACAATTATCTATACACGTATTTACCTTCGGTAACACCAGCGAACTGTTAAACAGCAATTGGAATACTTTTTATTTTGCCCAAAATTACTTTGACCGAAACTTTGCGAAACATATTTACTGCAGAGCAATAATTTTGTCATCTGGTTTGGTATTTAATTATCAACTAAAGTTAAGAACTTTATTTATCAAAAACGTTTAATTAGTTTACTATTATTAATACAGTAATATTTTTGAGACACGATATTTTTATCTTTATTTTATTTCGAATTATAGTCACGAGGCAACGTATGGGTTAAAGATCGTCGTGTTTATTTTAAAATGCACAATTTCTCACTGAGTTCTCGACGTCGCTCGAGTGATACCGTTACATATTGGAAACGGATGAAATTTGGGACAAGGATAGACTTCATTTAATAAAAACTGAAGAGGCTCCACTGCATTTAAACAAAAATACGTGATCAACATGCCAGTTAAAGTGCATGTTTAGGTAGAAATATATTCGTTCTCTGGAAAGAAACCACTTTTAAAGAAAGTACATGTGTAAAAAGAAAGTTATAGTGAAACAGGCAGACACTGTTTTATATAAATTATTAGCGGGATATGACTGTGTAGTGAGACCTTAACGGCTTTTTACTTGTATATACTTGTATATATGGCTAAACGTAAATTCATGAATTGTTTGGTTTAATAGAAAGATCGTTCTGTAACAATTGTTTTGTTTCGGATTTAAGCGTGCAAATAGCATACGTTTCATCATTTGATTTCAGAAACTACTCTGTATTTGAATATATATAACCATATATTACTATAATCAGCGGTTACATTGTTATGGAAATTACTGAATACTGGCTTATTACGAAAGACTAATTAATTATATAGTTTTTGTTAATGTTCCCATGATGTGACATATATCAATATATTGTAAGCCTCCTTTGAAACGTATAGTTAAACTGAAAATAAAATATTTCTTATTGTTATTATTTAAAATGTTTCATTTATAAACATGTTATCGCTTAAGGCTGGTAACTAGAGACGCCGTTGCTTGGAAATAATGTAGAGAACTATGTGCAGACGATATTATGGATTTTGAGTAAAACGAACTTGTTTGTAAATAGTATTATACATAGTTTGGTAAATGGACAATAGCACATACAATGGCTACTTTAAAGGAAATATAGAGACAAAGTATCAAAGTTATTGCTCAAAAGCTAATCGACTCAATCTTTTGAATAAACACCGCTTCTGTATAAGACAGCACTGTATGAAATTATTTGTAAAAACAGTGCACAATCGAATGTGTAGTAAAATAAACTCACAAGAACTTTTTGGGATATAATATAGAATCACGTTTCTGCCTGTGCAATAGTATAAAGAATTAATTTATTAACAATCAGTCGATTGGTAAAGCCTATTTTTAAACATATATTACAAACACTTAACGCTAACGTTCCTTCATAGAAATATCAAGTTATAGTCATTATTTCGATTGTAATGAAATTGGATCGTACCGTCTGGCTTGATGGTACGTCGGCAATCGTTGCATTTGTGTCCAAACGGTCTATGTTTTAACTTCAGCATGTACGAATGTGTTCGTTAGGAGTATTCTAATATGTATTTATTGTATTATAGATGGCTGTATTTAATTGTTTATACTTTGATTCCAGTAGTAGTTTTTAATTAGTCACAATTCCCAACATATTGACGTGGATTAGGGATAGAGCATCCACATGGCATGCAGAAGGTTGTTGGTTCTATCCCCGGCCGTGTCATACAATATACTAGAAAACAAGTACTAGAATCTTAATCGCTTCGTGCTCAGTCTTTAAAAAATAGTTCTAGGACTGGTCGGACTGGTATAAGTATAATGCAATGGAGTGGGGTGCCATATCATGAATCTGCTGAATGATACTCCAGTGTGGCAGCGCTTAGAATACTGTCTCAAGAAGAAGCCAAGCCGTCGCGATACAACTTAACAATTGTTAAAGATACGTAAAACACCATACAACAACAACATCGCTTCCAGTCTCTGTTCGTTCCAATTACACTATACGACTTTACTGTAACAGTTTAAATACATCTCTATGACAAATGTCGGTCATATGTCATCATTAATGTGTCAAAATTTGATCCAAAGTGTTTAAGGTTACGGTTAAGTGTTTAAAACTGTGAAATCAAATAATGTAAACAAAGTCAAATTTAAAGATAAATAAGACATGCCTGTCAATGTAATTCAGAATTATTATTAAATGACTGTATACCTTTCCTGGGCACTTTAAAAGCACCAAAAAAATGCAGGACAAAGTGAAATATTTTAGATTTTAAACATTATTTTTTCCAGAAACACTTACGTGACAAGAAAACACATAAGTTTTTGGCAAAGCTTATTTAATAAAATATGCACTAAAAAATGGCCTACTATTATATTATACGAGGTAGTTCCGGGTAAAAAAATATAAAAACCCATAGAATAGGCGCTCTTCACTTTCAAATACAGGACACGTTGTTGAAATTGTCGACCATGTTCATTTTTTTTTGCCGGTAATGATTTTCAAAACGTTATTAAACGCAATCACACAATGTAATCAACAAACTTGAACGACATATAAAAATAATAATAATAGTAAAACATCTTTGAGGAATTCACCCTGACCTTTTTAATTGGAGAACGTTACTATTCAATTAATTAATTTCTAATTCCTGGTTCACAATTCATTTTGAAGAAAAAAGAACTATTACAATTAATCCGCCGATTCGTATTTTCTCTTTTTTGAAGTGTATTTTTTTTTTAAATTTTAATAATTAAAATTTAAAGTAATTACCGACGTTAATTTAATATGATTATCTATTTTAAATCGTGTTGCGATCGTAAATATTTAATACTATTTGAAATATAAATCGGACAATATCTTCGGATATATTCGGCAGATGACTCCTGGCTTTTGTCTTCAAAAAGGAAAACACGAAGTTACAAATTGGCAAATTTCCAATGGAAATTAATTTCGGAAAGATGTGTAAGTAGTCTGTAATAAATCCTTATACTAACGATATAATTTTGGATCGCTCTTTGCACCGATCTTAAAGAAATAACATCATGATCGCTGTTAATGTGACTTTTGTTTTCGTCCGGAAGTCCGGGGGGTCCGATTTGTTTATAAATATTTTTTTTGTATTTTTTAACTTTATTTTTATTTCAGTTACACAGTATGTGTTGTATTGTTCAATGGTACTGTGAGGATTTTTTTAAAAATAAAAATATGCTGTGTACATTTTTATATTTTATGTATACGTTTTATGGATTTTATGGAAGCCAATTGTTGATAAAGTCCAGCCATAGATAGACGTCACTCCCTTGCGAGTAAACAATAGATTTTTTAAGAGAAACAAGCCTTGTAGTAAAAAAACATTATATCATAAAATTGTTACATTTCTATCTTGTTTCTGATTATATACTTATATTTGTTTGATTTATTCTTTAACCATTGAAAATGGTAAAAAAACATTGGAAACCGAAAGAACGGTTGGCATGTCGGGAGGCATAAATGCTGGAGGCAGGAGAAAGTTATATGCATCAAGAGTATTAAACTGTACGAGAACAACAGGTTTGAAGATCAGAATATCGAAATGCTGGAAATCTACTGTTAAAGCGAAAAAAGGTACAGCACGTCGTTTCATTTGTTAAACAAAACGGCATGAATGATTTGTATAGATGTAATTTGATTGCTGGTTCCCTGAAGCGTACAGTTACAGAATTGAAAAATACTTATTTAAAAGGTTATAGAATAATCAACCTTGATAGTTTGCAGGCACACATGAATGAAGTCACAAAACATGTTATTTGCTACAGTAAGACGATGGATCTAATGTTGTCAGCTGATTTAGCTATTGAGATTGTGTCTGAGTTAAGAACACAGGGATTAGCTTCTGTCCTAGTTGTTAGATGTGTGGGATGTAGGAAATATTGCCATTTGAGACCAGTCCAAAATTGAAAACGGACAAATCAACAAAATATAAAGTAAATGTTCGTGCTGTACGGGGTTTAATCATAACAGAAAATGGTGCATCTCACTTAAAATAATTCATGGCAACCGTGGATGCTCCAATTTTATAAAAACAACTGCTTTTAGCAACCTATTTAGCAAGATATTGGAAATTGGTGGAAAAATGTATCTCAAGAAGAAATGTTGGTTGCAGGCTGTCCCCCCCCACCCCCCTCACCCATGACAATTTTATTATTGTATTTATTTTCGCATACCAGTACTATTAATGTAACTTGTACTATGCTTATACATTTCTTTCATTATTAAATAACTTTGTAGTCCCAATAGCCCAGGTCAGCCAAAAACTGTGATATAGACGGAAATTGGTTACAAATCTTGTCGCTTTAGGAAATCAAACTTGTTTCAGAGCAAGACATGATCAACATGCGATATAATTATAAATAAGAATTCTATATAACAGTTTCCAATAACTAATACTATAATTTATTCGCAATGATATGTAACGAAGTTTCAATTTTCCCTCTGCAAAGAAACAAAATATATATATATATTGTTTTTCAGTTCCAAGTAATTTTTGATGTCTTTTACAAAGTTGCATCCGAAGCGTTGCTCGTATTCAAGAAAATATATATCGGGTCGGACATCATAATAATATTCAGAAAAACATTTTAAGTTTGTAAATAAACATTTATTGAGAATTTGATAAGAAGTGAGATATTTGGAATTCACTCATTTAAATTTCATGACAATTTCCTACTTTTGTTTAACCGGTAGTAATTTGTATGTGCAAGTAACAGCCCTGTGCTGATTTATTGCCAATTACACATTACCGCGACAAAGATAAGGTGGAACCCATCTGTGTTAGCAAACAATTTTTTTAGTCTATAATACACGACTGTTTATCTAACTCAGTCTGTATCGCTTCTAACTTATACATTTTAAATTGTGCAAAAATCTTTATATATTTCTCTTTAATGCAAAAAGTATATTAATACACAATTCAAAAATCCAAATACTTTCTCTATTTTACAAAGTTATTATGGCAACTTTCCTTACAATTTTTTAACCTTTTAATTTATATTTATTTCCCTCTAAATTGTGGAAAAATATACTATTTGGCATTGGGAATATGACCCAAATTATGGGGGACGTGATCAGTTACAATCACTGCTCTAAGGCAATGTCTTAATGTCACTTATCTCTCAATGTAAAGGTCGTAGGTTCAAGTCCCGCTCGCTCCAAAAACTTTATGTGAAAAAGTTTCCAGTTACTTGCGGGAGGACGGTGGTTCTACTCAGTTTGACTCCGTCTGAGGTCTTCCTCTAGCAGTATTACTGGATATGCCATAAATTATATCACCTGAAATATGCTGAGAATGGCTTTAAACCCAATTAAAATAAATCACTGCCACTCTGTCTGAAATAATCTGTCATTGTCAAGCTTCTGTCAGCACTGTTTACTCTGAATGTATTAACTTAACTTTGACTAAATGTTAGGCCATTATAAATTAATTGCTAGATTATCATCCAGATTTGTTTTAAAAACAGAATGGCGGAAGGATTCTATTTTTTATTTTCTTTATTAAAATTTATGATGTTTTTTAATAAAAAAATGATTTTTATTTATGTACTTTTTGTTATGAAAATAAAAAGGGTCGGGGCGGGCGGGTAAATGATAATCTAGCAATTAATTTATTATGGCCTTATTACAAGTTATACATGTTGAAAGTCTTCCTGGGTTGAAACAGTAGTCAAATCATGTATAGAGGATAATAGTGTCTTGGTCAGTTGCACTACTCATAACATTGGGGTATGGTTGAATCTGCAATCCTTGGTCTAGGGTTCGATGGTGTACCACTGGACCACATGTTGTCATTGGTTGTTTCAGTTGGAAAAGTATCAGTATTTTATTGAGACGGGTGTGGTTCAATACTGGTTAGCGTTCAATGAACACAGAAAACATTGTTTGTTAGCCGTCAATACCATAAAATATTGGTAAACATTGAATCCAAATAAAGCAATGTTTTACATATCAGACAGACACCCTCCACCCCGCCCCCTCCCCAAAAAACAAAAAAATAAATAAATAAAAAAATGGTGGCACATAGTAATGGGTGTGTCCGTCTGTCCGTAATTTATATCGTTCAATATGTTGTGTCCGGCGTGTAATTTTGTCATGCGTAGATGGATATATCAAAATCACACTTTCAGTTCGTTTGCTATTTCATGTCACTTTTGTGTTACATTGAGGGATTTTAAAATATCTTGAAAAAAGTCATAAAAATGTCATAATGACCTGTCATCTATATTTACCTGTAGAAATACCCAGACCTTTACATCAGATGTCAAGGTCAAGGTTACACAAATGTCAAGGTCACACTTTAATGTAAAAAAAACATGAAATTGCATGTCTATAGTATTATATATATAATTTTAAAAAAAGGATTTGGGGAGCATGCAACACTTACCAGTGACATTTCTTGTTTAAAAGTATATTTTGTGTACAGGTGCAGAAGAAAGAAGAATTACCATTGAAAAAGGTCGTTATTATGAAGGTGTTCCTTCAATAACTTTAATCGCTAATGGACGCTGGAGTAAGATAACACATAAACACTCTTAAAATGGACTTGGAGGAGTTGGGATTATAATTGGGAAAGAAACGGGCAAGATCCTTCATAGACGAATTCGAAATAAACATTGTTACATATGTTCCCATGCTGAAAATCAACATCAACAGGCAAAACGGCATGTTTGCTTAAAAAAACTGGAACTCAAGTTCACAAGCAATGGAGTCAGATATAAAAGTGGAAGGGTTCAAAAAGGCAGAGAGTATGCATGGACATGTGGTTACTTGGTGGTGGGGATTCTTCTGTTTTTTTTTCTAAATATTAAGGGGGGAGTTCCAGTCTGGGGATATCATGTCCAAAACATTGAATGTTTGAATCACATGACAAAGTGTTTGAGATCTAATTTGGAGTAATTAGTTGAAAATAATTCAGAATACAAAGGAAAGAATAATTTAACAAAATGCACAAGAATAAGAATAGTAAGTGCAGTCAGACGTGGTATTAGAAAGCGATCCAAAGAATAAGACAGACGGAGAGCTTCAAAGCAATTGTCAAAAGACATTTGCAATAGTGTCCATCTCAATTTTGGTAACCATGATAACTGCTCTGATTTCGGCAAAGCAAAAGGGACACAGTGCAATAACAGTACCATTAATGAGGATGAAAATTGTCCAGATATTGTAGACGAACCATCTGATGTCAGTTTCCGGGCAGCTTTATTTTGGACGGTAGGCTTTTCAGTACAGGTACAAGAGCAATCCAGATATGGGACATCATTACTGTACAGTGATATACATTCCAACATGTTGCAAGATGTAACAGTTTTGTTGGATAGAGTTGCAAACAAAAGTGACCGCCTCATCCATAACAGCACTACTAATTTGGCTGAATGTTGAATGCACATGCGAACTAATTTGGATGGTGGGAAAATCTACAACATATGTAATAGAGGATCTTGGCACACAAGGTGTTATGGTGGTTGCCTTAAAATGAATATTGGTCCCCAGTGGTCCCCGTCGGTATGGAAAAAGACAACAGGGAGAGCACCAGGTCATAATTATGTTTAGTTGTATATAGATAGAGAAAAAGAACTGAAATACTCCAACGACAGTAAAAAGAAGCCAATGGCAAGCATTCAAAGATGGAACAGGAAAATGTGTTTAAACAAAAAGAGTAATTCAAAAGCCGCTAGAATGTCTTATGAAAGTGAGGCAGTTGTACATGAGCCTGACGTATCAAGTGTTAAATTTGATTTGAAAAAGACTGTATTTTTGGAACAACATATAGAGCTCAGTTCAGCAAAAATTGATGCTATTCAGAATACGACCAGTTTGCAGTTAGAATGCCACGATGAAAGACGCAAAAGAATAACAGCGTCATGTTTGGACCTGTAATAAAACAAAGACCAATTATTCCTGTCCAAAATCTTGTTTTGCCGATGCTTTGCTAAAATGTTTAATGATAATTAGTTTACGAGAAATGGAATCCAACAAGAGAGGGCGACAATTCATAAGTGTACCATGAAAAATGCTGAAGAAGGTGTAAATGTTCAGTTAAAAAAAAGTGTTATCAGTGAACAGATGGAAAAGTGTTTGAAAAGGGCCAGAAGTCGGGTTTAGTTGAGGTGAAAAATGTTCTGCACAACAAGCCAATAGGGTTAAATGAAGCAGCAGAGAAAAACAAAAACTTCTGTCTACAAATGCACAAATGTAGCAGAAAATAAAGTTTAAAACCAAACCAAAACTACTTCATGCAATGTCAAGGACTTCTTCAAATATGCGATTTACCATGGAAATATTTTGTTGTTCGAAGTGTAAATCCATATCAGTTACATATTGAACGTATCTGTAAGAACAATAGTAGTTGGAAGTGTTATGGTTTCCAAATCTTAAGGCTGTTTACTATATGGCCTTCTTACCTGAGTTGGCGTGCCCAAGGAAAGGCAAAAGTCCAGGAATACGTGAACATGGATTATGGGTGAGTCTTATACGAAATTGTATTGGCTAATCCTTAACAATTGTATTATACATTTGTTGACAAAAAAAATGTGTTCATTATGCAATTATTATATTTTTTCTATATGCATTTCAGTTTGAAGATAACAGTAAGAAGGTGTGTCCAGTGAAAAGGCCAAGACTACACGTAATCTGAGTTCTACAGATACACATGGAGAACAGCCAGATCATAGTGCATATCAGTGAAGTAGCTCTTCACAACATAAT
This sequence comes from Panopea generosa, assembly GCA_029582155.1. Lineage (NCBI taxonomy): Eukaryota > Metazoa > Mollusca > Bivalvia > Adapedonta > Hiatellidae > Panopea > Panopea generosa. Next base: position 19,926,457 of record CM055911.1, on the reverse strand, counting down.
ACCAGATACATTTCCTTGTGTAGTTTTGTCATTTGAAGGGAAATTCCTAAAAATCATATGTTCAAATGCAGTGTTTGGTGTCAGCATTTTTTTTTATAGCAGTTATTGATTTGGTCATATTCCCAATGGCAAATAGTATCTTTTTGTCACAATTAAGTCGTAAAATGTCCCAATAATTGTAAATTGAAACTTGCCATAAATCCTTGATAAAATAAAACTTTTCCCCATTCTCAATTGAGTTTTCACATTGATTCTTTATTTAATTTAAAGTAAATGACAATTCCCAATTCTAAGGGTATGGGTCATTTTGCAAAAATGATGATAAAGACCACTGCTGTCAGCTATGACTGAGTTTCATAACAGTCGCATGACAACATTACCTTACCTGTTTATTTTACTTCAATTTTACTTTTAACAAATTGCAACAAACATATAGATATGAATATTTCAATTACATCAAATGTCTTCGTTATTTTTTTTAATGATTAAATTATAATGTTTGCATGACAATAATGTTTACATGATCTTTCAGGAGACCATCAACCTTTCTTGGTGAAAGAACTACACACAAGTGGAAAGTGTCTGAAGATACGGACCAAACCGAACGGTACAATGGCATTGTGCTGTCATTGGTATCTCGGACAGATGTATGTCGCAATGCTGTTTACAACGTTTTATATGATGGTGAAGATGAAATATATGAGATAGACCACTTGTTAGTTGATTATGAAGATTCATCTTAAAAACTTATTGACAAATAAGGTAAGTTTACTGTTTATACACCTGAATTATCCCAACTTAATGGTTAAGTGTGGACCATTTAATGACAAATTGTTGATATGATAACTGTTCTCTAATAAACTATTATTATTCAACACACTTTTAGTTTAATTTTGTAGACAATCTCAGATCCTATATAATTCCCAATCTGATCTAGTTGGACACTAGTTGCAAATGTGCAAATACCGTTTATCTCTTTAAGCAGGACATGCATGTATAGTATATTAATTTCTCAAATATTATTAATAATTAATCATTATTGGAAGTGTGAATACTGTAACTTATACTTTACATTTTTTCTTGAAATATATGAAAGACACACAGAAAATAAAGTGTTTGGAGAACATTGCAGCAAGCTATATTGGGTTTACTGAACAACTAATATGACTCGGAAGTATATTGATCACAAAAATATAGTACATGTTACATGTACAAGGTTTTGAAACAAAGTTCATTGTTCATCTTAATTAAAAAAGTTACTGTAATTTGATGGAAAACTATGGTATGTTTGCCCTAAAAAATTACAAGTATGTATTCTGTCAATAATACAGTTTCCTCACACCTGAATGACCAAATGTACAAGCCAAATCACTGTGATTAAAGCAAGTTGTTAAAATAAATCAGATTTATTTTAAAATACCGGATAATGAGTGTCAATGGATGACCACAAGAACCAAGTGTTGCAATTGGAATTCTCATTAAAGCATGTTTTATGCAAACTTATAACTTTATATTCTAGTGAAGTATTACACTGATTGTAAACATGTACATGCTTAATACATTCTGTTCAGTGCACTATGTTGCTGAAATGAAGATGCCTGGGAACAGAATCAGATGACACATTGTTTTTGACACCAAAAACGTCCACATATGTGTACAAGTTGACTAGAAGTTAAGTCATCATATTGATACAAAAGTCTTAGAACTTCAGTAATGATATAATGTAAGAGACGTTTATAGATAGAAAGTGAGATGTAGTTAAAATAATTTCATAGATGAGATACAGATATAAATATTGTACAAGTTGAGTGTTGAGATACAGATATATAGGTTGTACAAGTTCAGTGATGAGATACAGATATAAAGGCTGTACAAGTTCAGTGTGGAAATACAAATATAAAGTTCATACAAGTTCAGTGTTGAGATACAGATATATAGTTTGTACATGTTCTGTGTTGAGATAAAGATATAAGGTTTGTACAAGTTCAGTCTTGAGATACAGATATAAAGTTTGTACAAGTTGAGCGATGAGGTACAGATATAAAGTTTGTACAAGTTGAGCGATTGGATACAGATATAAAGTCTTTACAGATACAGCGATGAGAAACATATATAAAGTTTGCACAAGTTGAGCGATGGGATAGAGATATAAAGTTTATACAAGTTCAGTGTTGAGATACAGATAAAGAGTTTGTACAAGTAAAGTGATGAGATACAGATATAAAGTTTGTACAAGTTCAGTGTTGAGATACAGATATAAAGTTTGTACAAGTTGAACGATGGGATACAGACATAAAGTTTAAACAGATACAGCGATGACATACCATTACACAGTCCATAAAAAACGATAGAGGATTATATTGTGATATAAAAGTCAGAATTACAAAGTTACATAAAGTTTGTACTAGTTCATAGACGAGCGAATTCCTACAAGTTTGAGATGCCATACTAATATTAAGATTATAGATGTTCAGATGTGAGATAGTGGCATAACATTTCTAAAAATCGCTGATGATGCTATGATATAAACTTCAAAGAGGAGAAATTGAATTCATATAGCTTAATTGATACACAGCATCTACTTGATTTCAACACATGGTAAATAATGATCTTATTTATTTGTTGCTGTAATGATATCATCAAAACAATTTGGGATGTTTGCGATCAATCAACCCAATGTAGCTACTAACATTATTTTTAACGCTTCTGCATTATGAATATCGGTAAACCGGCATTAACTGTTACCTCTGTTCGTACGTCTATCCATTGTATCATAAACTGGTTTCCAATCAATAATTTCTGAACGGATCTATGTATTCAATTAATGTTTCTTGTGTTGGTAAAGTAAAGACCTGTCATTTTTGCTTTTTTATTAATGTTGCTCATGCTTTAAAGGAGTTACCGTCACTTTGTTTTTACTTATACTAAATTTTTGATAAATTCTTTGATAGGTAGAGATGTTTTGTCATCCCATGCATTTGAAGTTTAATCGCTTAAGTGATTCATGTTGTTATTATAACTATTATCATCATTTTATTCAGTTTCACTTCAAATAATTCTAACTTAAAAAAATGTTATAACTTTAAAACAGTTTACTTCACAATGGTGCACATTGTACACCATACATTTTATGGAAAAAATGTAGTCCCCAAATGGCCTCATCAGAATTTATCAAAACTTATTTTGGTAGTTATTTTGTATGTGATATGGTTATTTCTGCTCAACTACCTCATATGAAGGATGAACTTTATGACTGATATGACAAAATGTCATAATTTACTTTCTTTATTATTTTCTGTGACTAGTACAGAATGTAGCCGTTATGCTAATCATCTCATTTACAAAGCATTGTTTAATAATTACATTTTATGTGCAACCAAGTCCTTCGCAATACCAACGTTTTGATATATCAAATGATTTAATCGCAAGGGTAGTTTTTTAGAAAAAAATGTCTTCGAAATGTTCACCTTAACATAGATCACATGCGTTTGCTCTTATATAATAGTTATCTTGCAGTATATACCATAAAGATTATACGTTTTTAGCCAGAAATCAATTTGTTGGGACTACCAGACCGATTCGAAATATATAAGGCTACCAAAATTGTTTCCAATAATAAAACATCGGCTTCAATTCATATAATCATTTCCATAGTGTGTTTTTATTGCAAAATTAATATTAGATATGTACGACTCGAGACTGGCATTAAAAGAAAAGGAAACAGTCGCATCAACATCATAACAATACTCCGCTATATGTAAACTGGTCATAATAAAAATACAAAAATAAAACACTGAATTTATTGGTATGACGAAACGCAAACAAAAGAAAAAGCAGATTTTTTGCTGAATATGTTCACATAGAGTAGTAAAACCTACAACATTTCTAATTACTGAGCAGTATCATAAATAATCACTGTATGAACGTCATTAAAATCATTCCTGTATTGTCAATACAATATGATCAGCGAAGCGAAAAAATGTCTCTGATGACCTGGGAGCAAATATCGACCTTGCTCTGCCTTTATTGAATTCAATATACAATAAGAGATGTCTTACATAATTATCATATCATATGATCAAATTGGCTCGATATCATAAAGGACACCGGCTTTATTTGCTCGGTATGATATGGAAAATAAATCATTCTAAATGAATGTGTTTGTTCTCATATTTATTCATACCAGTACGTATAAGTTAAAGATGTAAGATCTATCGCTTAAACAACAGTTTTTGATAAAAGTCCAGTAAAGAAGTATCACATAGCTGGTATCATTGGTAATTGATTATTCATAAGACGAATTATTATGATTGAAAAAAAGAAAGACACAGTCCAGTAGAGTGACTCCAAACAGGAATAATAGTACTTGTTACAAGGAACGCAGTCCATAAAACCATATTCGCATTTAGTATGTTCTTGACGTATTTCATCATTTGTTGTAAAGGATATTACTGTTGTGAGGTCACCATCAATTTGTATAGGATATTCTGTTGTGCGGTCATTTAGAATGTTGGTAGGAAATTTTCATTTTTAAGTTTGTATAAGATACTTTATTGTGTTGTTATTGAATATACCCAAACCCCACAATTAAATGTTTGTATCTATTTTGTAATGTAAAAATATTATATTTTTCCCGTAAGGAATCGCACAAATCACATTCTTTATATATTTTATGAAAACTTTATTTTCTCATAGTGCAGATACTTCAAACTTTATATTATTAACTATAAACACTTAAAAACTTCGACGTTTTACAATTTTTAAAAATAATAGTGTACAGAAATTATATGGGAATTTGTTCGTTTTAGTTATTTCTTAGTAAAAAAACTTTATTCCTCTCATGAGCAATAGCAACATATAGGTTTACCATGAGAAGAAGCATACAAAGGAAAGCAGCACAAACAACACAAGTACTACTTTGGTAAACATCTATGGTAGCACGATGCTTACATACAGAAGAAGTGACAATATAGTTCTCCACTTGGAATGTACATAGAAAAAACATCATTCGGAATTTTTCTAGCGAACGAATCTACCCAATTTCGCTTCCCGTAGTCACATCATAAAATGTTACATTTTAATGACAGATAAGTCCATTTTAAATAAAACAAATAATGTTGTTTATGATTGTTGACATGTAACAGATATAAAGACTGTATTTTAAACCAGAATGGTATTTACTAAATTGAGATTGATTTCAACGATATTGGTAACATGTATGACTTTGTAATATATTTTTCAAGTTCAGGACTACCGCAAGTTAAACAGAATCGTATATTGTAATTTGTTACAACTATGACGTTTTACTTGTCAACAGTAGCAGAAATATAAGTAGTGCATCAATTGCAGTGTTCCCCATGGCCGAATGCTTTCCGACATTAAGGCCATGAGTACGAGCCCATTTTTGCTCAATATTTCTATGTATGGAAAACTGCAAATTGCGTGTATAACAATGTAATTCTACTCCGATTCAATCGCAGTTTTCAATGATGAAACCAAACCACTGCATTGCTCTTCAGTGACCTAAAAGCTCTTTTGCACTTTTTCTTTGTTATTTTCAGTTGTTGGTACCTTAGCAATGTTGCTCAGTCTGTTTACTTGGAAACACGGTAAAACTTGGACACATGCAATACCAGGAAATAGTATGTATGCCGTTATTTTGTGTCACTTCGGCTTTGATGATTATATCCGTATGAGTATATATCTTTTATTAGATATGTAATTAATATTTCCCTCATTTAAAGTCTCACTTCACAGTTGACTTTTGTTCTTTGTGATATATAAAATAAGGTCTACAATTTCAATGGTAAAAATAAATTCCACATATAATTTCAAGTACTTTTTTTTAAAGCAGGAATGTGTACCCACATAAAAATGCACAATAACTGGTAGGTTGACCACGTGTTGTTAAAGAGAGTGCAGTGGCACCATGTGATTTATTGATAAAAGAAGTCCTCAAATGATCATAAATACAAAGTACGTAGAGATTGTTTAAGCGTAAGAATCATGTTAACGTTGGAAAAAAGGGCGTAACTGTGTAGTGAGACGTAAAACGATACCTGAGTTATGATAGGAAGTGATCACGCGTTACAGTTAAACAAAGTCCCTAAGAACAAAATCAAAAACAAAAACAAAACTAGTTCTGATTATATTGTAAACCCAGTTAAAAGGTAGTATGTCATATTTTTCAAAGTTTAAAAACTTGCACATATTTTGTAATATTGCATGCTTGGGAATACTCACCTAGGCCTTATTACGATAAATGTTTACATAAAACCATGTCAAAATTAAGAAATGGATTCTCTTACTCGATATAAGCGCCCAGATTATAATTTTATATTGTTCAGCTTAAAATACAATTTATCAAATGATCCTCATCTCAATTTTGATCCGTTTTGTTGGTCAAATTGTTGTTAAATTATGTTTACCTGAAACAATATTGGAATGTCGATGTGTTAATCATGGTGCATTGTGTGTGTGAGGTTTATCTCACCACTTAGAGTAAAGATTCGTTTTCGTTACGTTTTGACGGACTTGACATTCCAGATCATGTGTAATTTGGTTGCAAAAGATAACTAGATGCTTTATTTTCAATTTAAATTTCATTGTTTCTCTAATTGTCCTTTTAGCAGCAATCTTTTATCTCTACGTTTGAGTGAGACCTTGCGTGAATATGTTTTTATGTGCTTGCGCGTGTGCTTATAACTATTTTCATTCTGACTCTCTCAAATGAAACAATTTTTACTATGACTTGTGTAAACCTGTATAACGTATCAAACTGGATAATTTAGTTTCAACCAATGGAACACAGTTACTGTTATAAAGTAGAAAGGGTATCATGTGATAAAGTTACTGTAGAGGAAGAAATTGTTCCAAATACTGCTAAGATGGAACAATGATGCATAGATAATCACAAAACAGCTGAAGAAATTACCATTTGAAGAGTTTGGTCAGGATTTGGACATTGCTTGGGGAAATTACTATAAAAGGGGTCTTTGAATAAGATCAAAGTGAATTACATTGCAATGAGTTGAAAGTGGATTGTGATAAAGATGTAGGTCATAATTTGGACATAGCTGCAGAAACATACTATAGAATGAGTCTTTAAACAAGAAATAGTTGGTCAGAATGAATCACAATCAACTGAATTGAAAGTTGATACAATAAAACTTATGGCGAAACTGGATGACAATAGCATATAATAAATGGTAGTTATGATGGGTGTGTCTCTAAACAGTACACACCATGCTAGATGCAGAAAGAGGAAAAGAAATTCAGATAATTGTAGGAGAAACTGGAAAGAAAAGTGTATTACTGGACAAAATTGTATTTATAAATAAGGAAAAAAAAAACTGTATATTTAAACGACACAGTGTGTTCACTGAGGAAAACAGGGATGATATTAGGGGATGCAATACGACAAAAGCAGTTTCTTCTGAAGTATTCTGCTCAACAGAATAAAGAAGTAAGAACAGTCGAGTAACCAGAAAGGAGAAAATTTATTTACGTGTTTTTTACCATTAAATGGAGCATTCCATACTTTGATTATTTCCAACGAGACATATTTGAACATAATAATATATACATTGTAAAATATACATTTCACTGGAGCAGTAATAGGCCAAATAGAACCCAACAAGCTAAAGTTTATGTTGTAGTATCACACACAAAGTCATATAAAGCTGTAGAAAGCCATTACTGTTGGAAATATAGTAAAAACAATGTATATCAATCTGAATCCCAATGTACAACACAAATGCATCAGCTTTATTTAGAGCAATATATAAAAAACAAAGTTGTTTCCTAAGTCTTCTTTGATTTCCACTTCAACATTGCTTTTAAAAAGCCTAAGGACAAATATGATTTATGTACGGTAATGCTTTCAAAATAGTAGGCCATGCAAAAAGCAAAAAAAAACTTATTTTAACTTTTGATGGCAATTTCTAGTAGAATTGTTTTAGTACCATAACATTATTTCCCAATATGTATAGCATCGTGTGATGATGGATGCCACTCATGAAATTGCGTTTTAAGGTCACAGTTGAGGTCAAAGGTCAATCAGATTCAAAATTAACAAAACAGTATTGTATATAAATTATTGTCACTAATGTTACAATTATGTTGTTTTATATATTTTTTCTGTAATGACATGTTGTTAATAGACAATTAGACAATATAGACAAATAAACAATATTTTATTTGAGTAATGTAGGCCCCGGCCCATAATACAGTTTTAAACACATGGTAAACGTGGAATCTAACAAACAAACATTCATAATACGAACATTATAATTTCAATACAGTTTTGATAAAATGAATGCAAATAATGTATTGACTGTTCTGTTGTTTTGCTCGTGGTCAATGTTTGTGTATATCTTATTTAAGATATTGAAAAAAAGAAAACAGTAATACACAATTTCGAGATTTAATTCAAGTCATTATGACTTATTTTAAGTCATTTTATTTTAAGATTGGAAGTAAAGAGTTCTTTTATTAAACATCTCAAATACAAACTTTGCCAGTTTGATTATCTTGTCAGAATTGGCTGTGCTCATCAAACTGTAGAATTCATATACATTATGATAGTTGTTTTCGTAATAGTTAATAATGAAACAGTGTAAAGGACAATGGAGCATCTATTTAAAGGATATTGAACCATGTCTGTCTTTATGCTTGTTTTTATACGAGTCGACAGTTCAATAAGTACATTTAAATCTGCAATTTGTTATTAACCTTGAATTTTATACATATCTTTGAAGATAAATATTAAAATTAACTCTAAAAGTTACGTGTTCGCTTGGACGTCCGTATGTTCTTCACAATACGATAATACACTGATGCATATTTTTTTATCATGTATTCTTTCCCAATTGAAATGCGATTTAAGGAGAAATAACAATTACGAATATATATATACCTTAGATTAAAAGTAAATGTAAAAGAAATAGAGTTTATGCTATGATGTAATCAAATTACCTTAATTGTACGTAAAACTAGTAAAACTTGTCCTACCATATATAAAGATGCCACACAAAGTATCTGAGCTTCGAAGAAAATTACTTGTTACCTCCAGTATAGAAGTTCTTGACAGAAATGACAGTTTTGATCGTGACACTTGATTAAACGTTGTATGGCATAAAATTTGTTATAGTGTATTCACTTCAAAAAACAAAATTAATAAACTCAAAAGAAAAATGGGATCTCCTGGACCTTCTACTAGTAGTGTCAAAGAAAAGTTGAAAGATGCTCCTGTCCGTTCAGCAACTTTAGAAAAATATTACCAACTGATTCGAATTGTTGTATTTTATTTCAGTCGGAAGGTATAAAACAGTTACACTGTATAAGAGTGATAGTTTTCACGAATATGTATTGCGGCTGTAAATGAACTTCTTGCGTCAGAAGTAAAATACATTCTAAAATGTGTAAGTTTAAAAAACAAATTGTGAAGTATGAGGATACTATCAAAGATGATACAGTAATGACAGAATTATGAATATTTAGCTCCGGTGATTATTGGTAGCGACTGGAGTAGCTATATGACAAGGAAGCGGGTATTAAATCAGACTGTTCAAAGCAAATATGAGGATCGTTCTATGAAGACGTCAAAAAAGCTACTGACCCAAAGCACAGTTTATTAGACCATCATATATGCGTCTGATTTTGGATCATATACTGATTTATCTCATAATGTTTCAAGTATTCTAGAACCATATGAAAGTATACTTATACAGGAAGGAAAGTGTTGATTGCTGTTCAACAAGTAAGAGGTGAGATAGGCATTATTCCCTTCGGGAAGGAATAGACATTGATTATGTAGAAAAAATAATTCCTGGAATGTTCTTTCTCTGTTTCGCCTGCTATTTGGTGGTATGAAAATTATTCTAGATTGCAATGCTGAATTCAGTACCTATGCGGAGAACTGTTACGTTTGTATACTAGCGCAGGAGATAAAGTATTTTGAGTATCTAACGGCATACACAATTTCAAGATGTTAGCCTTGGTCATGCTCTTCACAAGACAACTCGTTCTGAAATAAGTGTCAGTCTCTTCCATGCTGTGAACCACACTTATATAAATATTATCAGTAAAATTGACAACTTAATTGCAAATGACAGTCTTGGGATGTATATCGAAAATGGATATGATATGTTTATGTCCTGTGATAATATTGGTGCTGTTGAAGCACCGTTAGATGAATGAAACATAGTTAACAGCACAATATGGTGGTTGGGAAATACAGTCAAACTCTAGAGAATATTATGTGGGTACTTATACCATAACTTAATAATTGGGCAAACATGCTTCTGCTGATACCAGAAAACTATCTAATTGGATAAAGCAATGATGGTAGGCTATATCCAATACATGGACCTGACAACATAAATGCAAGTAGTTGGTACACACACAATAATGAAACACGTTAGATAGCATATATTCGGAATATTTGAATAGATTTTTAGCAAAATAGTCAAAATGATATGCAAAAAGTTCCAACTTGGAGAGCTTACAATGAATTAAGTAGTCCAGATATACTGCCAATGACAACTATAGGAATGCTTCCAATACTACAATCCTTTTTAGATAAACTGAACACATTTACTATTGTTATCAATATATTTGAAGAAATTTCAAATCATATTGGACAAAGCAACACCCTTATCACAGCAGATCAGCCATCCATTCTAAAAAAAATACTTGTATGCGGCAATCAAGACCTGTTTACTTAAATGATATAAAGTATACAGAAAAAATATATAGAACAACATAATTGTAACATTAGTGACAATAATTTATATACAATACTGTTTTGTTAATTTTTGCAACTGATTGACCTTTGACCTCAACTGTGACCTCAAAACGCAATTTCAAGAGTGGCATCCATCATCACACGATGCTATACATATAGGGAAATAATGTTATGGTACTAAAACAATTCTACTAGAAATTGCCATCAAAAGTTAAAATAAGTTTTTTTTTTGCTTTTTGATGTTTCAATGCTGTGGTACTCCATTCAAAAAAATTAATTTAGATCTGTGGAATACAAATATTTAGAGAAGGGTCACACTCAGAATGAAAGCGATTGTATTGAAAGGGTAAGTCACCAAATATGTGTTGATACAACAGATTAGTGGGCAACTGTGATAAGAACTGCATATCGTAAAATTCCATACCATGCTATGCAAATTCTGTATCAAAAATGCTAAAAAAATTAACTTGGATTTGGTATTGAACAAAGTTCAATGATAATTCAAAATAGAAATACAGTAGCTATAACGTATAGTAACAATGATTCAATGCACTACCCAGATCTAGCTCAGTGGTTAAAAGAGTCACACACTGATATATGTGTACCCCATGATTACATTTGAGAAGATATCTCATTTCCTTATGCAGGTCGGGTGAGATCCCCCCATTCCATCACATGTTCTATGCAGTCCTTTCTCATGAGACTCCTAACTATTGAATTTATAGTTGAATATTTAGCTTCCTTTTATTGCCATCGAGATCTAACAAACTATCAGTTAACCTAACCACTGTTTCCTGGGATCCTGAAAGGTTAACCAGTACTCGATCATACCCAATTGCTGCAAGTAACTGATTCTTTCTCACTTGAATCAGAGGTGAGAGGCGAATGGTAATGATACACAATGTCATATATCAATCGTCACAGAGACTTGCCAGGCGGGAGTTCGAACTCACGGCCGATGTATTGATAGTCAGACGCATTACAGACTGAGCTAATCGGGCCCCGGCAGATTCCTACCTAATTTATAGAACAGTAATATGGAGTGTTGGTAACCATTATGTGCTAAAAGTATCCTACAAAAAAATTATTTGTGTTATGAATGAAATAAATGATTAGTTTGTGTCATTCATAAATTAAAAATACTATTTAATAGTTTAAGGGCTATTTTATTAAACATTCTATAATTAATTAATGTTAATCAAGATAGTTTTTCGATGTCGAGAATTTTGTTTGAATCAGCAAATTGAATGTAATTTATTAAACTATTGAAAGTTTGAACTCTCATGTAATTTAATGTTTTACTTAACTTCAAAATAGTTTTAAAATTGATTTGGTAACATATATCTAACTTGACTTAGTATTGGTTTTACATAATTTCTTACAACATTTCATTAATTTTAAGCGCGAAACTATGCCTATGTTGACTTATTTATGGTTTTGCGCTAATTTATTTTAAACAAATCATTGATTTTCAGTGCAAAACTATTGCTTACACAAATTAATGATTTTAAACTGTTAAAAAAAGAGTTTCACATGAAAATAAATATCAACATTGGTTTTCAAACATTTACCAGCACAAAATGCAGAAACAATACTAACAAAATATCGAAATATTACTCTCCTGTAAAATTTCCGTAAATGGAGTTAGCCTAGTATTGCGCTGAGCCACCGGTATGAAATTTGAGTAATTTGAATTGTGCTAATACTGTTAAGATTACATTGTACAACATTTGCGTTTCTAAATGGTTGAGTGTAGTTTCATATTGCTATAAGGTTCGAAATTTAATAGACGTAATTACGATTATTAAAGTATCGCATGTACGGAACACTTAGTGCTGAGGGAAAGTTATTGGCAAGACTGTCCTAGGAGTTCTTGTATAACTTTACTGATAATAGGCCTATTAATTCAGTAAATAAACTTTGAATAGAGTGTCTAATTACTCATATTTCCGATATGCATTGGCTGAGTTTAGTAAGTTAAGTTGTGTTCGATGAGTGTAGTAGCGTTAAACATTTGAACATACTTGGTCTTCTGATATATATTTTTTTATAAATATAGTTCTAATAGCATTATACCTAGAACACTATAACAAGATAAAACTCATTTTCAATATCGGTACTGTTACATGTTGTACATATTCCCTCTTTTCCTTCTAATCTGACCCTGAACTATCTCCTAGTTTCGATTCTTAGGACAACATTAGTAACTTTGTTAACATTCTGTCTAAGACTTTAGTAAGCAATACAACTATATAGTGTTCGTAACCAAAATATGATTATATATGTCTGTATAAAATGTATATATAAAAGCCTCTGAATATCATTTTTGAACAGAGTATATCAATCTGTGTAGAAAAAGTGATATTTAATGTTTATTAATACCATCTGTTGGATCATCCTATACATACATAAATTAACTGATTTTTTATGCTTGACAACAAATATATTTCCCATTTTTGCAGTCTTTATATACTATATGTATGTACTCTTATATACACAATCTGAGACAACAATAACTAACATAATAGCCTAATCCAGTTTTTGGTTATCCTGAAATATACTGATATACATGGTATGAACAATGCTGGACACATGATAAAAAGTAACCAATCATCTGTAGCCAACAGTTTTACATTGCAGAAAGTAGAGTAATGTAAATACATACACTGATAAGTTTCAAATCAATGAAAAGAAGTTATAATCGAAATCGATATTGATGAAACTTTCCAGGAAAAAAGAAATATGTTATATTATTAATAAATTAAGATATAAACGTGAAATATCTCAATGTTAAATATTTGTGTATCCGAGAGTTGCGTTTTTAAAGATTTTCGATGTATTAATGTATTATGTTACATTTATACAAAAATTAATCTTTGCTCTCCATTAGAACGTGTGTTCAAAACACTTCAATGATTTTGCTATGTTTGTGTCAGTTTAAGTGAAGCTACACGCAAATTAACGATAAAGTGTACATTGACATAATAAAAAAATATTTTTTTTTTCAACTGAAATTGAGATCTACATTGTTTTTGGTGCTGCAAAAAATTGATTTTACATCATTTGAGACGAATGCTAAGTGTGAGGTATTGCAATTTATAGTCGACCGTTTTACCCCCGTGCTTACGTCCACATGTACATGCCAACACTACTTTAAGGGAATGAAGGTACTGCCAGTGTGGGGTTAGGAAATATTATTGGGCTAAAGCATTAACGTCACAGTACCATGTCTGTACACAATGTCATCGTTGGATTAATTCATCTTTTTTATATCAATGCATTGTCTTTTATTTATTGAGGATCAATGTGAGATAGTGTGTTCATCCTTCTTCGGTCGTCGGCCGTAAACATTTGCTTCAAACAACATCTCGTCTGAATCCACTCATCCATTTTAAATCAACATCACAACAATAATCCGTGGATGATCCTTTACCAAAGCAGATTTACAAACTTTGATATATGCGGAACTTTAGTTGCCATGGAAATGAAAAAACACACACCATCTTATCCTTTAAAAAAGGAGGTCAAATTTCAAATAAGTTCAGTACAAACGATAAGTATGTGACTTTCTACCATAATAGATAGTAAAATTAACTCGATCCGTTTAAAAACAAGGCCACCTGAGGACAAAGCTACAGGTGAGCAATATAAGTGCCATCATGACCGTTTTGTTTTAAAAACTAGGAGTTGCATAATTATAAAACGAATGATGATTGTTTGCTTAATTAATGTGTTAGTTTTTGTTACGAAAATATGTTTATCTACCTGGTAAACCCTGGCATGTACAAATCATGCTAAATATTTTTACAGACAAAATCTTACCACTTGTAAAACACGTTTTCACTAAACAAACAGACTGAAAGAATACAAACATCTTCGAACATCCATCTAAGTTGTAGAATCATGTAGAAATAAAAAAATATAACAAATATTATTGAATCAAAGAACGCAAAGAACACGCAAAGAGCACATTCAGAATGAGAAAATTGTATTATAAAGTTGTATTGCGGAAAGGAAAAAGTCACATATCGCATACCCTTTTGCAATATTCATATACTAACCATAATGAAATGTACAACAATTAAAACATACATCTATAAAACTAACTTATTATACGTGTATAGTAACTTGTTAACAATAAATTTATATATTTTCGCTGCTAAAATGAGCTCATAATGACATGCCTTGAATAGTTAATATGAACATGGTAGTATCACTTTATTCCTAACATCAGAAAAACATACCGGTAATGAAGACTAGGAATCCGTCTCACAAGAAAATATAAAGCAGTTTCAAAGATACTCAGAGAAACAAAATTAAATTCCAAATATAGACTACTATATGGTAAGTTCAACCTTCGAAGGCTAATATCCTTTTACGAAAGCAAGAAGTTAGAATAAGAAACATATCAAATCAATATCCTAAGGAATAAAGCAATTAAAGATTTTTGGAGAAAAATAAATACGCTGATATGCTAAGTATTTGACTACATTTTGGATTATTATTTCATTTCCGCTTCCAATGTAAACAAATCTTGAGAAACAACTGCATAGCCCATACATTATAACTAAAGACAAATATTAAGTATCTTGAAATATCAAATTAACGTCAAAACGGCGCAAAAGCGCAGTTGGTTAACGTGTAAGTCATATTTCAATCAAACTGAAAGTCGTGTTTTAAGAAACATCGGAAGATTTACTTCTTTTATAGCATTTAGACATAATAAAATGTAATGGAAACCACATGTAAACATGATATTTAGTTACACGTGTTATATAATAAATAGGTTGATAAATGGATATGCAGTACCTTGTAGAGTTATAAAGCCATCGAGATCACTATCCGGGCGGGACTGTTATCACTAAAAAGCATTTCTCACCAATTTATTACCCTCTAAGTAGTACAGGGTGATTAACCCATAAAACAACTTGTGTAAAACTAAATTTATATACAAAGTTGAGTTGTACATTTTATTTGTGATCTGTATTTTACATTTCTAAACATGCTAGCAAAACAAAAAAAACAACAAAATATATGTGAAACAGGCGACGTATGGTTCATAGGGTAACGCCGATACATGTACGACAACGGCTTAAATATGGATAAACGTCTCACGACACGGTTGTGCCCCTTTTTGCCACGGTAACATAATTGTTGTGCTTAAAAAATCCTAAGTATGTAGTTTTGCTTGAAACAGGTCGACCATGAAATTCTACCGCTGTAAAAATAGTTCAATATTTGAGTTCCGAATCGCCAATTATCGTAAATATGTTTGGAGAAAAAAGGCGGGAAATTCATTTAGTGTGCCGCTTACTTATGTTATGATCTTTTATTAGCCTAAAAAAATGTGTGTTTTTTTTCTAATATTTGCAAAACAATGTAAAACTTTAAGATTTCAACATTATTTAAGTTATAACATATTCTTACGCCATTCAGAAATTTCCTATGATTTCATTGGTTGGCACTCTTAGATTTGTGGGTATTAAAAACTGTAAAATTACAACGATTACGCGTTCTATGTATTGCTACGTCATTTGTTAAAAACACCACCAAAACCAATGTAAACAGTAGTTTAAAAAAGATGTTTGTCGATTTCAATTATTATCTATTTGTAAAATGTTTAAAAATAAAGATAAATTGAATATTTCGATCATTTTGTCGATTTAGTTTTATTTTTATCGGAAACTAATTCCACTGCGCATCATTACTTATATGCGTCATTCAGCTAAACGGTTAGTTCAATTTAAACGCTAATTGCTCTAGTAACTTGGTTCACTGAGCGAATTTCAATGATATATAATAGAATATCTTATTTCCTCGTCATAGATCAATTTGGGTCGAGGCCATCCCAAATTAACCGTAACAAAAGTTTCATATAAATGTATGCATTAGTCTCAAATGACCATGAGCAAACACATAACATAAAACCAATAATACAAACATGTGTGTAATCAATGGCAAGCAAATCATATGAACTATTTAACCTCTACATTGCCCCAAATGCTATTTTAAGTTTGACATATTTTATACTTTAAACCTATTCTTTAAACAAAATTAATTATGATAATACTTGTTTTGTCATAATCTTTTGACTGATTTGCTGTTCAACTTTAAATCAACACACAAGTTATGTAACTTTCACAACAGGAGAGCATTGTTAATTTTCAAAAGTGAATGTTGTTCTGATATCAAAAACCTTATGTTATTATATGCACTGCATTCAAATAAAAATTGAAATTCGTTCTCCAAGATATAATATATTCTGCATTTTCTGTTTCCTCTATGAGCTTTTTTTTTTTGGGTTTTTCCATCGTCCTGTTTCTAATTCGAGCCTATGCGCAGATACTTTATGTCTTGTTAATGCTTTTTCTAAATTTAGATTTTTTTTCTAAATATGACTGAAAATTAAAAGTAGAAAAAGCCCTGTAAAATTTTGCACGTGAGGAGTAATATTATCGTTCATTCAATTTTTGAATATAATTATCTCGTAGTCTTTGTTTGAATGTTGAAAGAAATATATTCGTATCACCAACGCCTTGTGCTAACCACACATTATAAAATCCTAATTTACATAATGTATCTCTGACAAGCAAGGACTTCATAAAGTAAACATGGTGAATATATTTTCGATTTTTACTGTTGAATACTTTGCTCCAGTATTCTATAATCATATATATTCGCTTTGCATGGTAAATTGTTCTACTTTACTCTCCATAGTCATTTTGCGTCGATAATTTTACACCTAATAACGATTTGAAAAATTGTAAATGTACCCGTTCTATTTGATGTGTTTGAATAAACTCCGAAACCTCGCTGGCATAATTCAATATAGTAGTAACTAGTTTATCATATAAATCCAGAACATGTTTTGGCGATATATTACAAATTTGTGCAAGTATTTTTTTAACTTAAATATAGCTTTTTGGGCTTGGCCGGCCAAAGATTTTTGAACTTCGTAAAATGATCCCGCACCCCCCCCCCCCCCCCCCCCACCCCTCGCCTCCCTCTCGCAACATACGAAGACGCTGATTGGTAATTTGGTTCAACGGAAGTAGAACCGCGTCACATTTTAGCAAACGCATCAGAGTTCAATGTTCGACAGGAAGGGCATTTCTAAACTGTTAGATATCAGATACTGTGATATTTAAGAAATAATAATATATACGACTTGTTTTTTGGTTTTTAGTATTGAAAAAAACACGACTTGTAATAAATTGTTTATTTTACAAACCAAATTAAAAAAATATATATAACGGTTTGCATTTTAATGAATATATTAGACAATAATAATTATATAAAGCTGAACTTGTACTAAGAATCGTTGCTGTCATGTAAACGATTTGTTTAGGATATAGTAATGAACAACGATTTGTTTGAAATAGCACATAATTATCATAACAAGCTCTCTCTCTCTCTCTCTCTCTCTCTCTCTCTCTCTCTCTCTCTCTCTCTCTCTCTTTTCTCTCTCTCTCTCTCTCTCTCTCTCTATCTCTCTCTCTCTCTCTCTCTCTCTCTTTCTCTCTCTCTCTCTTAGTATATGCCAATCGGTAAACGAAATATGAAACAGCAAAATGATACAAATAAATGATGAACTCATATTAACATACAGAATCAATTGCATTAAAGATTCAATACAGAACTGTCAGCTTAACGAGTATCTATATTATCTCGCCTTGACATAGAACTGCCGCCCATGTTGATTTCTCTGTCATATTGACAGATATGAAATTATGCATTCAACAAATTAATTCTAATTTTACCAATTCTAGTTGTATTAGTATTTGTATCTGCATTGAGTGTCATTTCAAAAGAGAATTGTTGCTATATCAAATGTATTTTCAAAATTTTGATATAAATGAGAATATTAGGCAATAATAAATTACAACACATATAAATATTAGATAAAATCAACAACAGGGGAAACAGAACAAACAATACAGAAACACTTAATAGAAACTACAGCATTTAATAATGCAGATATACAATCATAAGTGAAACTACAAACATATTCTAATTTAGAATAACGCGTTATTTTTTCGGCTGTGGCTGTTGACCATTATGTACTTTGGCATTTTGAAAATACGCAAGCGGCCATAAAGTTATTAATAAATATTGTAGCGACGAACAATGAACAAGGAATTGTAATTATTTGTTGTCTTTCAAACTAAAATACCAAACATAGGTTTGATTGATTTAATCGAAATTTCGCATTGATTTTATAAATACATGGATATTGTAACAGGCTTAATTTCATACAAACATGCTGATATTTAGAGAAACAATTAACGACCGTATTAGATTAGCAAAATTAAAATATGTTTGTGTATAAAAAAATGCGTTTACTCGTATTACGAATTTGGTAATATCTTTATAAACAAACATAAATTGCAAGTTTTGTATTTACTACATGTTTTTGATTTAGTTTTGAAATATATTGCCAATAAACCTTACATGATATTGATTTTTCAAGAGTTATTTATAGTGTATGCAATTTTATGTTTTTATTTTATTAAATATCAATATCGTTATTTTATAAAACAATGATTGACGCATTTAAGCACGTGCATTGCCCATAATTCTAATACATAATTTACGTCATGTCTGCAAATGCAGGGAAGATAAAACAAGGATTTGAAAAACAATTGTTATCATGAATAGTAGTAGTATTTTCATTATGTTTTGTTTTTGTTAGTTTGATTCATCAAGTGCAATAGAGTACATTGATGATTTATTTTGTAACTGTAATCGACTTTTATATGGCAATAATAGCAAACCGTACGCACATGCATGGCAAACATGTTACTCAACTACTGCGCATCATGTAGCACATATGCAGTTAAGTATTTCTCACATTAAAATGGAAAGAAATATAGCCATGATGGGTAAAAAGTAAAATAGGTGTACTAGACAAATAGTGATGCATACATTGATGGAAAATTAAGGAAAACAAATGATATTATAATGACGCATATTTATTGTATTTGTTGTTTTTTCGGACAAATATAAGGTTGCTATTGGACTTTACCTCCGTTTTCTATTATAAAATTAAAAAAAAACACGTTGATTTCAGTAAAATATGATTTTTTATATTTCCCTCGTGTATAACACGATAGACATTATAGCCCTTCTTATTGATGACTACACCTCGGCCGTGTTAGAACATTTCGTAAAATATGAAATTCATTATTGCTTTTCTATCAAAAGTTCTAGGATAGAGCTCCTACCAGTTAGAAGGTATCCGATTACATTGTGCCGTAAACTGGAGAAGTAAACATCCATCTCATTTATAATACATGACAATTCTCGTGCTGGTTTGGCTTCTGACACTTGGTGCCGTGATATATTGCTGCAGTGGAATCGGGCTGTTCATAAGTATATGCATATTACAGCCACGCAGTTACATGTCTATGATACCTGGTCCTGGCATGGCTTCTGCCACTTTGTGCCATGATATATCACTGCAGAGGAATCGGGCAGTTCATAAGTATATTCATATTAAAGCCACGCAATTACATGTCTTTAATACAAGATTCTGGCTTGGCTTCTGCCACTTGGTGCCATGATATACCACTGCAGTGGAATCGGGATGTTCATAAGTTTATTCATATTAAAGCCACGCAGTTACATTTCTATGATACCTGGTCCTGGCTAGGCTTCTGTCACTTGGTGCCATGATATATCACTGCAGTGGAATTAGGCTGTTCATAAGTATATGCATATTGAAGCCACGCAGATACATGTCTATGATACCTGGTCCTGTCTTGGCTTCTGCCACTTGATGCCATGATATATTGTTGCAGTGGAATCAGGCTGTTTATAAGTATATGCATATTACAGCCACGCAGATACATGTCTATGATACCTGGTCCTGGCTTGGCTTCTGCCACTTGGTGCCATAATATATTGCTGCAGTGGAATCGGGCTGTTCATAAGTATATGCATATTAAAGTCACGCAGATACATATCTCTGACATCTGGTCTTGACATGGCTTCTGCCACTTGGTGCCATGATATATTGTTGCAATGGAATCGGGCTGTTTATAAGTAAATATGCATATGCAAAAATATGAAAATATATTTCCAACCCAAGATGTAAAGTTCTAAGTTCACAGAAACTACAACAGCTGACTATACAATCAGTACAGATACTAATCTTACTACGTACAAGTCATCCAAACATTGCATTGAAACGGTCTTAAGTGTGCAACTATTTATTCTTTAAGCATCAAGTAGTTAGACTGATTTATCTAAGGCAAATGACTAGATTCATAGTTCCCTGCTTGGGTCAATAGTCATTTTCTGAGGATTAATGATTCAAATCATTTTACCTCTAAATCGTTAAACGTAGATAGTAGTTGTATTATATTAAATATCTTTAACAAAATGTAAACCAAACGGAGTGTTTATACAGAACAGAACAGATTTTTTTTAGGATTGAGCATCGTAGCTCATCGTCATATACAAACATTTTCAATGCATGCAATGTTATGGTTACAATATTATACATAGATCTAAATCAATAGTGTAAATTTGGTTTTAAAAAAAATTATATTGCAAAATGTAGTATCAATAGTATTTGATACAGAGGTGTCAAATGCATATTCGAAAATTTAAAAACATTTTTCGTAGCTTTTGCATACTGTTATTCATTAATTATTTCAAGTATAACATTCCTAGCGGGGAATAACCTCCATATCTTAAATAAAGAATTCTCTTACATTTGTAAATATGTTTAATTATTGTGCATTAAATGTGAGGTATTTAACTTCCTTCTGAATATGCGCTTGAGCAATAATAGCTCTATCAAGGTCAATATTTACATAAGCTGACGTCATCATATAGACACATCTCAATTGTTGTGGAGAAAGGCAGAGTATAAAGTTATGGAAAGTGTTTGTTTATTATGGTTTCAACCCTATTGAAAGGGCCCGTCATGAGAAACTGTTATGCTGTACACGTTACTTCCCGAAATATATCTTTACCAGGCATCAGGCTATTAGACATTCAGTTCCCTTCAACATAACTAGCTGCTGAGGAAGCAACCGGGCGCATCAGAAAAAAAGCCACCTGCTTCAACCGGGATTCGAACTTTCGACATTTCGCTTTCAAGGCAGACGCTTTAACCACTAGGCCACGAAATACGGTATAGAATATGTTTGAGCGTTGAAAGTGTTTAAAAGAAATGTTTGATTTACGAGGTATCGGAAATGGATCATGATTAAACTATTTGCACGTGAACGGATAGAACATTAACATAAATGTAACGCTTCATCTACCGATTCAGTAACCGGATAAAACCAGTTTCGACAAAATATGGTGTCCAATAGTTCTTTTTATATATCATTTTGAATGCTTCAATCGGATTGGTTGAAACCCAATTAAACAGGTCAAATAAAATGTTTTATTGACCATTTATTTTGTTAAAAACGGTTTCATCAGGTCGAAAACGGTTACCGAGTTAATAGTTCAAACTTTGTTCTATCCCTTTGAGAAGGAGTGATTCAACTGTTGTTTATCCGTTACTGAAACAGCAGTAAAATTAGATAAATGTTTCATTTCATTCGTGAAGTAATACTGACAATGAAAAAGCATTTTTCAATGCAGAAATAGATTAGTATAATGAACCATTTTCTACAATTGTAATGTGCCTAAATTATAGCTTCACATTGTTAATGTATTGACGCTGATTACTTTGCGTTGTTTTACTGCAGGTTTAGGCGTAGTAAAAAATGTTTCAATTCAGAAAGAGTAAGAATGACGATTTTAAGGTAGAATCGGGATTTCGTTTCAAGTTTTAAACTCCAATTTACATATCAATTTTATCACGTTTGGTGGATTTGACATAATATTTCTTCGTTTAAAATCTATTAATGATATAAAAATGTTTTGAATTAATTCCGATAATCATTTAATATATTAAGGTGTTGGTAGCGTTTTATCTTTATACCCTCCCTTTAAACTGCACTTCAGACAATTCCACATCCACTAGTGACATTCGGCACAGAAATGTCTAGCCAAAATAATTAAAAAATATTATTCAAATTCATCGCTACTGAAGACATGCAAAAAAAAAATGGCAGTCTACAATTCATATTTCATAAGTCACACGACGTTTGGAATTAAGATTCCACTGATACTCCATGTGTATATCAAATTCAATGAGCGTCTGCCAGACAACTTTTAACTACGTTTTCCGTACGTTGACTTAATTATGAATGCATAGATCATTTATATGTATTAAAGCGATAGCTATATGATGCTATCAACCTATAGAAAATATAATTAATGTCGCAAAGTGTACCGATTGTATGAGTTTCTGTAGGAACAATTTACACCATTATCGTAACATTACTATTATATATAGACAAAAGACAACATGCGTCTCGGCATCTAACATAAAATAAAATGTCGACAATCGCTTCTTGAAATTTTTTATTACCATGGCATTTTAAGGAACATAATGGATGCATTTCGCAACTAACGCTGAAAATGTAAGAAATATCATCCTATAAAAATGATTCTTCATAAAGGACGCACAAAGATTTACAATATTAGAAATCGATACCATCAATGCGTTCTAAGCTGTTTTATGTATTCCTCGCCGTTTATCTACAACAAACCAAGAACGCCAACTCCAAATGTTCCAAGACAATTCATTTTAAAGTTATAAAGTTAATGCCCGTAAAAGGGTATAAGAATAAAGTTAGGTTTACCGTTATTTCGAAATTTGCGAAGGTATCTGCAAATTGAATCGTCACAATTTTAACGAGTCCAGTTTCGGTTTCACCTTATAATGACTTGCAACAATTAAAAGCGTCTGCATATAAGCAGGTGAATTGACTATGGCCATGCCTATAGAACTATACTTAGTAGCTTAAACATAGTATACGGAAGTAGCCAACCGAGCTCCCGTTTTGCCAACTAGTTTATTGTTGTAACGCTTTGTGAACATGCAAGGTAAGCAAAGCTATCTAGTATACATATTGCACTAGAATAAACAAATTAATTTCATTTTATACTTAACGTCTATAAATCATGTTCTCATTTCCATTCAAATAGCCAACGACATGTTTGTTATTTTAGATCCATCAGGAAGCTAATACTAAACAGTTATCAGTAAGCATGCGTCGCCGTAACGGCAACGGAAGTCGTGGACTACTACGAGGTAGAAGCCGAGAGAAACGAGTTGCCCTTACGGTTATGTTAATGATTTGTTAGTATTAATGTTTGAGAAGATATTGTTAATTAAGCTATCTACAACTATTTATTGCATGAGAAGATATCGTTACCTTAACGATCTGAAACTTTCTATTATTTAAAAATATACCGTTACCAAAAACAGTCTTAAACGACCTATTGTTTGAGCAGGTGCAATTGCTTAAACGATCTGAAACTATATATGGCTTGTGAAGATGCAGTTACCTAAACGATTTGAAACTATAAATTGCTTGAGAAGATACAGTTACCTAAACGATCTGAAACTATATATTGCTTGTGAAGATGCAGTTACCTAAACGATCTGAAACTGTATATTGTTTGAGAATATACAGTAACTTAAACGACCTGAAACTATATATTGCTTGAGAAGATACCGTTACCTAAACGATCTGAAACAATCTATTGTGTGAGAAGATACCATTACCTGAACGATCTGAAACTATCTATTGTTTGAAATGATATCCTTACCTTAACGATCTGAAACTACATACTCTTGAGAAGATGCAATTAACTAAACGATCTGAAACTGTCTATTACTTGAGAAGATGCAGTTTTGTTAGCGATCTGAAACTATCTATCGCTTGAGAAAATAACGTAATGTAAAGTATCTGCAACTTTCTATTGTTTAAGAAGATATCGTTATGTAAAATAGCTGCAACTGTCTATTTTTTTTAAGAAAATACAGTTACATAAAGCATCTGTAGCTGCCTTTTAATGAAGAAAATATCGTAATGTAAAGTATCTCCAACTGTCTTTTGTTTAAGAAGATACAGTTACATAAAATATCTGCAACTGTCTATTGTTGCAGAAAATACCGTAATGTAAAGTATCTGCAAATCACTTTTGTTTAAGAAGATACAGTTACATAAAATATCTGCAACTGTATTTTGTTTAAGAAGATACCTTAACGTAAAGTATCTGCAACTGCCTATTGTTTAAAAAGATACCTTAAAGTAAAGTATCTGCAACTGTCTATTGTATGAGAAGATACCATAACGTAAAGTATCTGCAATAGTCTATTGTTGCAGAAAATACAGTTACGTAAAGTATCTGTAACTGTCTCTTCTTTAAGAAGATACAGTTACATAAAGTATCTGCAACTGTCTATTGTTTAAGAAGATACCTTAACGTAAAGTATCTGCAACTGTATATTGTTTGAGAAGATACCATAACGTAAAGTATCTGCTATAGACTATTGTATCAGAAAAAAAACGTAATGTTAAGTATCTGCAACTCTCTTTTGTTTAAGTAGATACCGTTATGTTATATAGCTGCAACTGTCTACTGTTTAAGAAAATACATTTACATAAATTATTTGCAGCTGTCTTTTAATGAAGAAGATATCGTAACGTAAAGTATCTGCAATTGTCTATAGTTTAAGAAAATACAGTAACATAAATCATCTGCAGCTGTCTTTTTTTTAAGATGATACCGTAACGTGAAATAGCTGCAACTGTCCATTGTTTAAGAATATACAGTGACATAAATTATCTGAAGCGGTCTTTTAATGAAAAAGATATCGTAATGTAAAGTATCTTCAACTGTCTTTTGTTTAAGAAGATACCGTAACGTAAAGTATCTCCAACTGTCAATTGTTAAAGAAAATACCGTAATGTAAAGATTTTTTTACTGTCTATTGTTTAAGAAAAAACACCATAACGTAAAGTATCTGCAACTATCTATTTATTACGGAGTTACCGTAACGTAAAGTTTCTGCAACTGTCTATTGTTTAAGAAAAAACACCATAACGTAAAGTATCTGCAACTATCTATTTATTACGGAGTTACCGTAACGTAAAGTTTCTGCAACTGTCTATTGTTTAAGAAGATACCGTAACGTAAAAGAGCTGCAACTGTCTATTGTTTAAGAAGATACCATAACGTAAAGCATTTGCAACTGTCTTTGTTTTATGGAGATACCGTAACGTAAAGCAACTGCGACTGTCTTTTGTTAAAGAAGATACCATAACGTAAAAAATCTGCAACTGTCTTTTGTTTAAGAAGATACCGTAAAGTAAAGTGTCTGCAACTGTCAATTGTTTAAGAAGATACCGTAACGTTAAGGAGCTGCAACTGTCTATTGAGTCAGAAGATAGCATATCGTAAAGTTTTTGCAACTGTCTATAGTTTAAGAAGATAATATATATGTATAGTATCTGTAACTGGCTATAGTTTAAGATAATACCGTAATGTAAAATATCCGCAACTGCCTTTTGTTTAAGAAGATACCATAACGTAAAGCATCTGCAACTGTCTATATTTTTTTTAAATATACCGTAACGTAAAGTATCTGCAACTCTCTTTTGTTTAAGGAGATACCATAACATGAAGTATCTGTAACTGTCTTTTCTTTAAGAAGATAAACGTTACATAAATTATCTACAACTGTCTATCGTTTAAGAAGATAACGTAACGTAAAGTATCTTCTTAAACAATAAACAGTTACAAAATCTTGACGTTACGGTATTTTCTTCGGTACCGTAACATAAAGGAGCTGCAACTGTCTATTGTTTAAAAATATACTGTAACGTTAAGAAACTGCAACTGTCTAGTGTTTAAAAAGATACCGTAACGTAAAGTATCTGAAACTGTCTATTGTTTAAAAATATACCGTTACCTAAGGTAATTGCAACTGTCTATTGTTTAAGATGATACCGTAACGTAAAGTTTCTGCAACTGTCTTTTATTTAAGAAGATAACATAAAGTATCTACAACTGTCTAATGTTTAAGTTGGTACCGTAACATAAAGGAGCTGCAACTGTCTATTGTTTAAAAAGCTACCGTAACGTTAAGAAACTGCAACTGTCTAGTGTTTAAAAAGATACCGTAACGTAAAGTATCTGAAACTGTCTATTGTTTAAGAATATACCGTAATGTAAAGTATCTGCAACTATCTATTGTTTAAGAAAATACCGTTACGTAAAGTATCTGCAACTGTCTTTTGTTTAAGAAGATACTATAACGTAAAGTAGCTGCAGTTGTCTATTGTTTAAAAAAATACAGTAACATAAAGTATCTGTAGCTATCTTTTAATGAAGAAGACATCGTAACGTAAAGTATCTCCAACTATCTTTTGTTTAAGAAGATACCGTAACATAAAGTATCTGCAACTGTCCATTGTTAAAGAAGATACCGTAACGTAATGTTTCTGCAACTGTCTATTGTTTAAGAAAATACTATAACATAAAATTTCTGCAACTGTATATTGTTTACAAAGTTACTGTCACGCAAATTATCTTCAACTGTCTATTGTTTAAGAAGTTACCGTAGCGTAAAGGAGCTGCAACTGTCTATCATTTAAGAATATACCATAACGTAAAGCATCTGCAACTGTTCTTTTGTTTAGGAAGATACCATAACGTAAAGAATCTGCAACTGTCTATTGTTTAAGACGATACCTTAACGTAAAGTATCTGCAACTGTCTATTGTTTAAGAAGAAACCGTAACATAAAGGAACTGCAACTGTCTATTGTTTAAGAATATACCATACCGTCAAGTATCTGTAACTGTTTATTGTTTAAGAAGATACCGTAACGTAAAGTATCTGCAACTGTATTTTGTTTAAGAAGATACCGTAACGTAGAATAACCGCAACTGTCTATTGTTTAAGAAGATACCATAACGTAAAGTATCTACAACTGTGTATTGTTTACGAAGTTACCGTAACGTAAAGTATCTGCAACTGTCTATTGTTTATGAAGATACCGTAGCGTAAAATATCTTCAACTATCTATTGTTGAAGAAGCTACCGTTACTTGAAGTATCTGCAACTGTCTATTGTTTAAGAAGACACTGTAACGTAAATTATCTTCAACTATCTATTGTTTAAGGAGATACCGTTACTTGAAGTATTTGCAACTGTCTATTGTTTAAGAAAATACCGTTACGTTGATAATCTGGCAGTGCCTATGTTTGAGAATATATCGTTACGTTTATGACTGTACGTGCCTTTTTTCGAGGATACCGTTACGTAATAATATGTTCACTCTACTCGTAATTTGATCATACCTTCAGCGGGTCATGATTTATTTGACCGAGATATATAAAGAACATGCTGTAAAGCGTGTTTGTGAACTTTCTTCGTTTGACACTCGGCGGCTAAGTTTTAAAAATCTGTTCTTTCAATTTTTCTGAAACAAAAGTAAAATAGAGATACATATATCTCTTTTTATCGACTACCGCTGTTTTTGTAGCAAATTTAATATCTCCACATGTCGGTCACTACTGAAAAACATGATAACACAACATCTTTTCGTTTGTTCGAAATAGTCTTTTTTGAAAGCGAAGCCAATCGGGAATTCAAGATTATATTATTCAGTTTGAATACGTCTCAAACACAAACGTCAGAGGTTCTGTTTCCATAAATTGAGTTGGAGTTAAAATTGTAAATTACTTTTAGAGATATTACTCTCAGTACCACCTTTATCTAAATTTCTCTTAGGACTCATGAAAGCACTTTGATTTTAACATATAAAAGCATCAGATGGTTGATTAAGATTGTTCTAAGTGCTACGCATAGTATATGTAGTGAAAAAAATCATTTAAATTGAGAACAATTTCAAACAGGGTGCAGGAATAAACAGAAAACAGATGTTTAAATCATTCCCAAAATGTATTTATTTTGCATAGAGCATTTGGATTTTGAAGCCCGTGGACATTAAATAGGGTGTATAGGATATCATGATGATGCGCAGATGTTAACCTTATCATAGCCTACTAGAGAGAACGAAATGTATATTTCCATCCACGACAATTGTTAATAGTCACAGAAAAACCAGTTGCACTCTATTCGTTTCAATTAATTCCATTTTAGTTGATACCCTATAGTGGTTTATACTTGGCTAATTGATTATCACCCTTGCTTGATTGTTTTGGGGCTTATTTAATTTTTTTGTTTTAAGTAGTTCCTGAAAGAGGAAATCACGACTTAGAAAGAAAATTGGTTATTATATAACATTACAGTATATAGAAAACCAAGGGTAGTTATATAACATATCAATTAATAATGTATGCTTAATATGAAAACGACAAGCGCGACTGCAAAAATGTAACTCACTTCTATTTTCCTACAATTAATTATAACATAGCAAAGTTATAAACTGGTTGTTATAGTCATACATGGCATAAGTAATTGTTGAATTATATTTTAAGAAGAAAGAGATTCCATGAAATAGTGCGCACGGATAAGTGTAATAAAATAGATAAATAAGTGCAAAAACATATTATTTCCGTAGATGGGCATACATGTAACCCTATAAATGAACTTAAAGATATTCTTATATCATGTTTGTCTGACTATTTTTTATTTCAGGTGCACTTTTATTGAGCTGGACTTCATATTCAATTGTCATTCTCATTGTCATGTTCGGTAACCCGGATGACATACCAATTTCATTCACAATGTTTCCTGCACAATATGCCAAGTCCTCTGTAATATGGAACCCTATCATATACGTTGTAGAGCATCGAGAATGTCTTAGAAATCTACAGTGTTGGCCATGGCTACATAAATGGTTTAGAAGAAAAGTTCAAAATAACACTTCAAGTAATATTGAAGCATCGAATAAAGCCTAACATGCACTTACGGACGTACAATGAAGTTTATATTGAAACAACGTTATCAGCTAATTGGGTATTACTTTTATAACAAATGTACAATAAATCAACTCCATTCCACGATTTTATATTCACGCAGAATGTTAATACACATATCTGAAGAAGACACGCATAATGCTTGTTCAATACAAATATTAGATAAGATACATAATTTGAACACCACCACAATTAGCATATATACAATACCAACAACGACCTGAAATGCATTTACTCAAAATGAGGGTGTGATTTTTTCCCGAATATTTCGAAAATTGTAATATTTATATTTCTATGGAAAAAATCGGGAAGTTACAGTGGCGGTTTATTAATTTTTTGTATATATCATATCAAAAGTGGTGTATCCGTCGAAATGATAAAAAACAATTTTGGAAATGATAAATATGTACTGTATGTGCTGTGTATATGTGGACCGACGAGTCGCAGGCAGCTGCTATATACGATGCGGGTGAAGTATTTAAAATTCTCCAATTCGATAGCGGTTGTGTGGAGCAAGTAGGCAGTGAGTGTTATGCTAATAAGAGATTGTGATTCTACAGTATCGAAGAAACTTGATTTTGTAACGTTTACCACTTTAATAAACGGTATTGATTCCCGCGATTATGTTCCCGACACACACCTTGAGCGGACCCGCGAGACTGATACGTGAGTAATATGTTGTGAATCCAGAACAGTAGTTTAGGGTACGATTGCGGTGTATGCAATTTTACACGCATGAATGTAACTATATGTGCATCCAGCAAAATTGCCGTGTTTTAATTCTATCATTATTCATGTTAATGTGCGTAACAGTATTTACGTAATTGCCAATATGTTTTAAAAAAACATATCCGATACCGCGAATCAGTTATTCGAAAAGACTATTAAACTGCGTTTAAACAATTTTTAACCTCAGCAAAACGTGTTGATCAGTACTGTTACCAACTGAAGCTTTAAGTAATTTCAATAAGAATAACAAATTTTCTAAAAGGGTTATTTTATGCGTTTGAAACGTAAATTTAAGCTTACTGTATGAACGAATGTACGGTCATTTAGATATAAACAAAGCAAGGAAATTCGAAAGTTTAAAGTTCGCAAAGCTGCAAAGATTTTAGAAAAATTTTGCAACGCGTAGAAACATCAAACATAAAATCATATATTTCTTCGATATATCTAATGAAATGAAAGAACAAACAAGAGGAAGCTGAAAAGTTTAATGATAATAATGATTTTGAGAATCAACGGCCAGTTTCATACAAACGGGAATAAAAACACGGTCATCAATTATAGAGATATTACTTTATTTATTGTTTTGGACAAGTTATTTACTAGCGTTCTAAACACAAAAGAACGTTTATGAATTAAATTATATAATTTTAGACGCGCAATTTTAATTCAGAAAAGATGGAATACAATTCGATGCTATCGTTCATGGCTACAGTATTGGACAATAAACTTAAGGTAAATTATAGCGTACGCTTATTGATTTAAAAATAGCGTTCGACTATGTAAATAGGAATGCATTGCGGCTCACCTTATTCCAGAAAGGTTTTAGCAGTAAATTACTTAGAATCTTGTGCTAAACATTGTAATAATTTTGTAGATTCTTGGAAATCTAATTATGCGGCATTGCGTCACAAGTCCCTTTATTATTGAAATAATCATATGTGACATGTTGTTTCTTTACGTGGAATAGACTGTCTGTTATCTTTGAAATATAAGTCTCAACACAGTGGCAATATATAAAATAGAAGTTGAGATTTATAATCTGTGCGATCTATTCCTATAGAATGTAAAAGCTTTAATGTATATATTGTAAGTAGAAGGAATTGTTTTCTTGTCTTTGCCAATATAGGATTTTTAGGGAATATATATGGGGAAAAATGCTATAAATGTCTTCAAATAAAAATGAATATTAAAGCAACACATCCACGTTTGAACTTTAAAAAAAAATTAATTGAGTTATGAGCACATTTCCCATACAAACATATGATCAATTAGCTGTATATGAGCATATAAACACAATCCGGAACAAAATGATGCCCAAATTATAATGCGTGACTAACACTTTATAAAACAAGCGTGTAAATCACCCGAGTCAAAAAAAATTGTCAAAATGACTTTCAAGGCAGGTAAAGTACACTACGCACTAAAACGTGAAGTTTTTTAATACGACTCGCATAATTCAATTTGAAGCCAAGTTGGAATCCTCGGCAATTAAAAAAAAAAAATTATGAAGCGTTTGTCACGCTTTATAATTTGGACATCTTTTTTATGATTCTAAAGCGTTCTGGATAGTGTTTGTTAGCACATATACAGCTCACTGACCATATATTTATGTATGGGAAATGTGCTCACAACTCAATTGAAAAACTTTTTTAAAAAAGTTTAAACGTGGATGTGTTGCTTTAAAAAAGAATGAAAAGCATCACATTAATAAATACAATCCGAATAGTTGCTTATGTCCAATACACCAACATTTACATTTGAGTGGTAAACGTGAAACGAAATCCCCATTCGAAAATTAGACAGCACATAACTATTGATTGGTGTCAGTGGAACTCTTTCTTAGATGAAACAGTTTTACTTCGTGTAATCGGAACGAATTGAAACCAAAATTTAAGCATGAGACACATTTAATACGTCACAAAATATGTTGCAGTTTTAAGCGGGAAACGTATTTCAGTCTAACCTGGGAGGTAACCCAAGTTTGGAAATCTGTTTTCAATACATTAGTTTAGCATGTTTAAATATATATATCCTATTGGCAAAACTTGGTAAGTGAGTATACATAGGAATGTTATATTGGCGAAAAAAATAAGCCAATTTTAAATTTTTGACAAACCCTGATGCATTCCTTTTTATAATATGTCATTGATTAATATACGAATTGTTTAAATAATAAAAGTATACAGTTTAATTTAAGTTTTTTGTTTTCTATATACGATATTTTATCTAGTTTGTCAAAAAATTAATGATATAAGTTCAAAGATGATAAAAACCAAATATGAAAGAAAAATAAAAAAAAAATAGATTCATTTTTAAATGTATGCTGTTTAATATGAAACGCATATATAATATCATATTTATATAAAAAATAACACTTATTGAAATATAATGGCAATCAAATAATAAAGTATAAAATATCAGTTCATGTGCTCCTCTTCTCATAAATAAATCCAATGGGGGCAATGATCTGTTTAAACTAGGAAGAGAACGCGGATACACAATGAAATCATTTTGAAATTCTTTCCATTGAATGATGAAAAATGGAAACAACACGTGTTTTACATTAGAAAATAAATTTTTAACTGACCATCATGTTTACAAATTAGCTAACTGAAATGTCGGTCATGCTACGAAACAAATCTAATTAAATAACATCCTAATGATATTTGTTTTTATTTTGAGCCGGTAAGACCATACAAATAAGCATTAACTGTTGCGAATGTCGATCTTGTCATGTTCCGAGTCAGTGTCAATTATACTGTTTACCACGTTTACACTAATCAGTATGTTGGTCATGCCGCAAATAATTATCAATGAAAACGTCGACCGAGCTAACAATATGGCATGCCGCACGTTGGTCATGTTCAAATTTTTCTTAAACAATAACATACAGTTTGCATTTTGATTTAATATAACACATGGAAAACATAACTATATCGGACATTTCTTTTCGTTTTATGAGATTTGTCCACGGACCTTTTCGTATAGTTTTAATTGGCAACTTCGCTTTTTCACAATGATACCGTATTGTTGAGTCAAAGTCGATTATTCGATCTAGAAGAAAACAAAGACGTGCCTCATTCGGCACAAATTTACACCGGTCTCTCTCCTGGATAATTTGCTTTTTTTGTCCGGATAAACTTTTTAACGTGCACTGCCGATCATACACAACTCATTTTCCACCAGTAGTAAAGACGATCTTTTACCAGACTTAAAATGACTATTATTATTATTCGTGTTTAAAGCAAATCGACCCATTTGCATGCGTTTTATACTTATACGCTGTTACTTTTATAGATATCGGATATAACATATTATGAACACACGTCTACGAATATGCAAGTATGTCTTAATCATTATGCATAATAAAAATTATTTATCGACAAATATATATAAAGAAATAGATTATCTTTATTTTCCAACAGCCGTTAAAGCACATGTCGAATTAATACCGTTTTTATTGAAAAGAAACAGCAAGACGAAACCTCCGTTAGAATCACATTGTCATAATAAACACCACCAATCAACCCCCTTCAATAATCCGATTTAGTCTTTTATACGATAAATCTTTACATCATTGCCCAGTTTGTTTGTGTCCTAAGCGAAGATAATAAAAACTTCCGTTTTGAATGTCCAAAATTTATAACGGAAATGATCTCATCTGCTATGTGTCGCTCGAAATTCAAAATATCTGTCTCAATGTACTTCGATTTGGCGATCCTCTTGAAGTAACTGGTCATAGACACAAACGTGATGATGTTTTATCAACAAACTAAATACAGTGAATAACAATAAACAAACGTGTTGGTAGTTTACAATTGTATATATCCAGCTTAGACTTGAACAAAGATTTAATATTTTAGATACTTTTAGATAGTTTCAACAAAAAAATAAATACGCTATAAACAAACATTTTAATTTGTATATTACAATATTATATATATATATATATATATATATATATATATATGTATATATATATATATCTAGTACACAATTAACAGACGTTTTACTGTTATTAAAAAAAGAGTCTAATACACAATAAACACATGATTCGCTATTTTACAACAATATAATCTAGTAAACAAACGTTTTGCTATTGTAAACAAATAGATATCTAGTACAAAACTGGTCTAATAGTATCTACAAATTTAGATGTAACATGTACATAACAAACACAAACATTTATTTGAAAATAATTATTAATTGTTTATGTATTGTATTGCTATGTCATTTATGTACACAGAAGTTGCTCGGTAGACTTGCGTTACAGGAGTTAATTATAATTAATATATATTCTTATAACATTTTATTTAAGCCACTGTAGTATAATGATACAAGACAAACACCAGTTAGTTGAGTTTTCTAAAGTGTATTAAAAGTTGTTCATTAAAAGCCCGTTAATTCTAATTTAAACACAAGTAACATAATCTAACTAAATTTTATCTAATTCGACAGTAACATGATCTGACCCCAGTAAAGCCTAAAGGTATCTCTCCCGACTACTCAAAATATTTCAGTTTAAATAGGGATTTTTATCTACGCTTTCGTAGAGTTTCGTGATTCATCCATGGCTTTTATTGATTATTAATAACCAGATGTACCGAGCTAGCTCGCTATTAGCCTCGTACACCTGATCATTGTATTAATAATTTAATTGCTAATTACAGATTACTTCCTACGTCAGCCGCTGGAATAAGATACATGTAATTCATCAACCCGCCTGACATCCTTTTTTTTGCGCCTTAGCATGTTCCATGGTTTATACATTTTATATAAAACTTATCTTTTTAATATCTTATATTTTAATTCAGATTAAATCCTATAGATCTAATTAAACAGAACTGGACCTGGCGACCGTTTTACGTTCCCACCACCCGTGATCATATAACATCATGAATATAGTACCGCAATAACATAAGCACCTACAAATATACTCGTTGACTGATGGCTTAAATGCGTGATTGTAAAACATAAAACAAACATGAAACGATACAACGTCGCGGTCAACCGTATAAGTGCAGCTAAAAAATTGGTGACATAGTGAAATTATATATATAAGACATAATATAACAGAATAAGACACAATATAATCAGAAAAAAAAGAAAAATAATCCCATAACCTATGAATATACTCGTTGACTGATGACTTAAATGCGTGATTATAAAATATGAAACAAACATGAAGCGATACAAAGTCGCGGTCAACTAAAAAATTGGTGACATAGTGAAATCATATATAATACATAGTATAACAAAAAAAAATTATAGTATAACAAAATAAAAGAAAAACTATCCCAATGAAACATAACGTGATCGCCTGACGCAGACATTGACAGTGTAGGATACAAAACACGATGATTATATATACGGAAGCCACAGTAACTACACAAAACATAAGCGATTTTGTACGTACACAAGTCCCGAAGTCAATGAAAGCAAACGTGATATAGCATAAAACCAATATAGCATGATAACAACCATATTATACCCTAAAACAATGTTGTGTAACAAAATAAAATAAAAATACATAGTAAAACACAAAATGTCTTGGAATAATACAAGTTCGCACATCTGAACACGTTATGTCCCGTATCTATTGAGCCTAATATGACTCGACATCAGGGTCGTCATATCCCCATTAAACACCGTCGGCTGTTTCGGTTGTCACGGTTGAGAGCAATGTTAAAATGGAATCTTTTATTCGACGTAATGTTGGTAGGTTGAAAGTCACCTGCGAATGAAAGAGTTGAATTTAAGAAATTAACACAACAAAAACATATTAAAAAAAAAACACAGTAAAACACTTGAAAAAACTGGAAGTGCATCGTAGTGCTTGAAAAAAAAACACTAAATAACACACACAATATATATATATCCATAAGACACGCGGATCCTCCACTTATTTGCACACGCGAGTCCCCCGACCGGAAGTGGAATACCGCTGGTTGTAAAGGCTGTGGTTCCCGTCCTTGTTTATTGTGTGGAAGTAGCCGTAGATGGTAACGACGGTAACGGCGTTGATAAGCCCATCCGGCGAACCTTATTATGTATTTGACATCAAGTTGACAAGGTTCATGATTATTAGTTACATTCATACTGGTAAAGTGATATTTAATATGCATGTATACACAAAAACACCCCCTCAATGTATGTTAACATCTCACGTTATCGATCTCCAAACTTCCAAAGTGGCGGAACAATTCCCCAATTTTGTAATCAAAATCAGTTCCCAAGCATTTCCATCTGCTCGACTATTGCCGGACATCAGATTCCTAAATCATCATCTTCATCTCTAAGCTATCTCGACGAAAACAATATCAATTTCAAGCAAGACTTTATGCTCCCCCCATTGTATGTACTCAGAGATATAACTCAGCAGTGAATTCCGCTCACAAACTACTCATAATCTGCTCGACCACTACATTACATAACATTGTTTATGTTTTATAAAATCACAATGACAATAACCTTATTTATCATAATATCCCCATATACTCAACAAATTAATGGATAAAATCCCAACTAACCACATATATACTGTTACATTTTCCCAATGACTATATTTAGATATATAATTAATTTCAGTATGATTTATTTTTCTTTCTTTTTTATACGATCTGTCTATTTCATCAATGATTTATTAGTAACTACCACCTAAAGAAATGTTACAGTACGCACACCTTGTCAGATCGCCCCAGGTACTTTGACCTGTATGTGTAGTTTGTACCTGTCATGTTTGTACTATCGTTTCTATCTAACTTTCTTAACCCATATGGTTACCTGAGTATTAGAAAGCTTTTCCGCCGTATAACTTACACGCCCCTTTACCTTCCTATTCATTTTCGTAATTAAGTATTTTTCCAATTTCCTTACTTTTCCATTACTTCTGCTTATTTCATTTGTTTAACCTAAGTATATTTTTTATTCTGATTAAGCCATCTTGCCCTTTGTAAGGCATACTTTATAATTTTAACACGAAGTTTTATTACCACCACAGACATTTTGCAGTCTACCTAAGTCCCTCCCAAATGCAATATAACCAATGCGCAATTTCGATATCCGTACAACTATTATTTTCTTAATATATCATTGTAGTATTCTTTTGTTCGATTTTTTATTTCACTGCCGAAAATGACAAAGCGATATATATTAGATGCACGCTCCATTTATATAGATATATATTCTTTATTACTGATTTGATTAACCTAAACAATGTTTCTTTGTATATCAGTTATCTTATTTGGTGCATCTCTGTACTTGATAATAACTATTTGTTTGTACCTTATTTTGTCTCATAATTACACATTTATATCTTAATTTACCTATTTTCATATTTGTCATTCTTGACATCAAACTCAACTTACAGTTTGCAACCCTAGCTTTAATTAAATGACGTTTATTTCTCAGCCTCTAATTTCTGTTTCTTTATTATGTGAATTGTGATAATTTTACATCGTTGCTTTCAATTCCCAGTTGAGATCATTTATCCGCTGTCTGTATATATTTAATTTAAATTGTACCTTATGTTTTCGGTTTACTTTACCTAAACGCGTTGTACTTAATATCGAAATATCATCTAGATGCACAATGCGGACATTATTAAACCCGTTTAATACTAACATTACTAGTTAAGTGTTTTGTTTATTTCTTAAATAGAGTTTGTAAAATATAGTTATTGGATCCATAAAACATTGAAAATGTCATGCATGAGTTTTGTCGGAACATCAATTAAGCTTTTAGAAATTCACTTGTTATACATGTATACCGTTATGTCGTGTTCGCCGTTTATCCATATCTTCGCGTTGTTCCTGTTCAGGTTTAAGATGCTGAAGAGACAACATCACTGGCCACGGTCACCAAATTAAAAGCCTTGTAGTATAATGATACAAGACAAACACAAGTTAGTTGAGTTTTCTAAGGTTTATTAAAAGTTGTTTACTAAAAGTCCGTTAATTCTAATTTAAACACAAGTAACATAATCTAGCTAAGTTTCATTTCGTGCGACAATGACGTGACCTGACCCGAGTAAAGCCTAAAAGTATCCCCGCGTTTACTCAAAATATTTCAGTTTAAATAGGGTTTCTATCTACGCTTTCGTAGAGTTTCGTGATTCATCCATGACTTTAATTGATTATAAATTACCCGATGTACCGAGCTAGCTCGCTATTAGCCTCGTACACCTGATCATTTTGTTTGTCATTTAATTGCTAAATACAGATGACTTCCTACGTCAGCCGCTGGGATATGATAATTCATCAACCCGCCTGACCTCCTTTATTCGCGCCTTAGCATGTTCCATGGTTTATACAATTTATATAAAACTTATCTAGACTTCTTTACGTTTCGCCCCAGTTCTGTTACACCACTTTAAATGTTTAATTAATAAAAAGTTTATATGCTTTCTTCTTTCACGCGTATGTGACTTAACATGCTATAAACATACATAAAACAAAGTGTATGATAATTGTTTTCTGTGTGTACGACCTTTTCACCCAGACTGTTAAGACATCCTATTATAGTGCATACAGGGTTTATTGAACTATTAGTATTGTAATTAATACAGGGTGAGCGAAACGCCTATACTGCGAAACAATTACATTTAAGGGCTAATTGCGATATCAAATCCAGTGTTTGAAGTCCTTCAATGCATATCAACGAAACTAATAATAAAGTGTCAGATACTGAGGTCAGTCATGACCACGACAAGCAAACTTGTGAGGGAATCAGCTCCAAGCAATAGTCTATTAATATGATATTTATGCAATAATAAACACGACCAAATGGTCTATCAATACATATAGAACGTAATGAAAATAAATAAACAGTCAATGGCATCAATACAGCAAGGTAGGCCATGATTATAGTTCAAACATTACAAATAGTGTAAATGACATAGATCAATTAAGTAATATGTTCATTTTCCAATGCCTGTAAATATCATACAAATCAAACATTCATAAATTATTGTAAATAGATAATTGTATCCATGAATGTACTTTACAATAGCCAATGATATTACATAAAATAATACTAGTAAGATCAATATATATTTTTCTTGTTTTAAAGAAGGGATGTTTTATGCAAAATAATACATTTCATTTCGTCATTTGAAACTTTTAAATATAAACATGGAAATATTTTTAATATTTTTTTCTATTGTTTGTAGTTAACAGTTCTATGTTTTTTTAATATTTTATCTTTTCAAATAATATTTTTTTATATGAGATAATGATAAGTTGGACATTCTAATAAAAAATGAAAAATGAAATTCGTCTTCTTATGAGTTGCAAAGTTGACATTTTCGTTCAGGCACAGGCGCTTTCTCTTGTTTGTGCCATCTACCAGTTTCGTTTTCGAGTCGATGTGACGATACTCTGAGTCTGCTTAAAGAAAATCTATTTTTTTTATAATTTTATAATTATATCTAGACATGTTTTAAATCTAAAATCTGCAAACAATGTATATGTTTTGGCTCTTGAAGTGTCATTTAAACTTTCATATCATCTTTAAATAGAAATATCTTGGAATCTTTGACTAAACAAAGACAAAAATGATTTATATTTCCTACTCCTTGTTGTAACCGAACATGATCAAAACCTAGGTTTTCTTAAATATCTTTTAACGATTTAGCCCATGCTATTTTGTATAAATACTTTTTTTAATTTTCGAGTAATTTATAATAGATAACCTTAATATATTAATGCTCCGGGCATGTTATAATTTCAACCAATAACGCATAATAGATTGTATACTATGTTGTTGCAATGACATTCTCCCTAGTTGTCCGTAAATAAAGTTATGCTATGTTTGTTTTTTTACACCTAAAAGTTTTTTTTACAATATTGAAGATGAACCCTTTCTATAATGTTCGTTTCATGAAAACCCCAGACTTCTGCTCCATATTCAAAATAATGACTTATTTTAATGTCAGTAAATTTATACATTGTCTTAAGAGTTTGTCCTACTTATGCTTCGTGCGATTCAGCAAACGACCCACCATTTGTAAAAAACAATTCCTAAATATGTCAATTTCTGTTTCAACTTCTAAACAATCATACATAAACGATAAATCCCTTCCATTTCCTCAACATTTTTTGAAGATCATAACTTTTGTTTTCTTAACTTTAACTTTAAGTCTCCACCTGTAACACTACTCTTGTAATAAAGTAAAACCCTCCAACAACCCCTTGTTTGTCTGTTTCTGAAATAAAGAACAACATCATCTGCGTAAACGATTAACATTATTTTAAATACCCAAGGTGAACCCCGCTATATCCTATTAATAACAAAGTCTCCTTAATATCATTGAGATACATCGAAAATAAAACTATGAGAGACATTCATCTTGAGCGACCCCATAAAAGCATGTGTACTGCTCACTTAATTTATTGTCATATTTAACTCTCGATTTAACGTTTTTATACACTGACATAATAACTTCTAGTATATTTCCCCGTACTCCTACTTGTATTTATTTGTACTATAAAATATACCTTACAATCAAAATCAGATTTGTGCGTGATTCGACATTCTTTACACATGCATAAAAACCAGAAAAAAAAATATTTTAATCCTTATAATTCCAATCCTGATGATTATATTTAATTTGAGATTCCTCACGTGAATAAAAAAACAAAACAAAAATAACTAAACGCTACAAAGTAAACGCGTAAGAATACCTCACTTCTGTCCTGGCTGACATCAAAGCCTCTAGATCTAATATTCAATAATATCGTAACGGCTATTGTTTCCATTATCAGATGAACTCTGTAAATTAGTTTGTTTTATTGTAAAATGACGAAATACATTGCGGTGAAAAAAATTAAACGTCGTTTATCACTAGATTTAGACAAATAAAAAATCAATAATTCCTGGAAATACCCACACAGTATAGACGCTGGTCTCATTGTTTAGTTTTTGTGTACACGATTGTTTTTCAAAAATATGTCAATATCTACGAAGGTCATACAAATCCATGCCTCATTGATAGAGAATCCGAATTAGGAATATTTTAAACGATTTTTTGTCATCGGCTAGCATTCACGTTCGGTAAACCAGGGTTGTGTTCAATGGTACACTATGCATCACTTTGGAGATTCGAACCCACGGTCCCTGCGGCGTCAGCCCTAGCACATTAATGACGACGTCTCTACCGACTGCGCCACCGCAACAACGCCAAAAAACGTTGCGCAAATAGAGCATATATTGGCGTCGCCATTTATGTACACAGGACATAGGCGGGATTTATAATATTTACATTCAATATTTTGTCTTATTCCTACTTTTAATGACTCAATGGAGAGGAGCGCCACATGTCTTATTCACCTGACCACGGACAATTTCGGAAATATTTTTACCACTTTGGATATTCGAACCCACGGTCCCTGCGGCGTCAGCGCCTAGCACATTAATTTCTTTTATTTTTGACGATGTGTTAGCTTCTGAGTCGGCGTTGTCACATGATACGTCGTGTTTTCTAACGTGTAATTTATCACTTGTCTCATCGATCACGTGTTCGCTGTTAACACTTGTGTGGTGGGCGTTACTGTTTGTTGTAATACAGTTTTCGGTGATTCCCATTGTCTATTGTGTTACACTGAAAACCGATTCATCTATTGCACTGGTACTAATGTGGTCATCGACAACCGTATTGCACGAATATTTACTTTGATTGTCATCCTTGCGGTTTAAATTCCTGACAACATTTGTTGGCATTTCATTGTTGTAACCGGTCCAAGTAGAACAGTTTTCATTGCAATTAATCCATGCATTATGCGCGACTTGGCCGTTTTCCTCGTCGATTTCGAAATCATCGACCCTGCTTTCACGCAGTACTTTAAACCAAGTCGTTTACTTGCTCTCCATCAACAAAGAGCTTTTCCGGGTACTTAATTTGTACTTTAATACGTTTCGAACGTTTCTGTTTTTAAGAGGTATAGAGTTGTTTCCGGGCATCTTATTTTATTTTCGGGTAAACGCAATCAGTGCCAAATGGTTTTCCACATGTATACATTTCCAGATTTGTTTTCCGTGTATATGTAGTCTCTATAACGAACTATAACAGGACCTTTTTGGGTCGCTTCTGGCCCTTTTGACATTGTTGCGTGCTAACCCGAGTAGATGTGTACGCTCGATTCATATTTCTGTTTTGTCAATACTAACTACCTAAAAAAGTTATAAAAAAAATGTGTTTACAATCACGCCCTGTTTTCTCCGTAATACCCAAAAATAGCATACTGTTTCTCCTGCTTCTCGCTTCCAGATCTATGGATTGATATGAAAGTATTCTCAACTTGCGTGTGTGCATATCAATACATTTTTCGGTTCGATCTACCCGCTTGATTACTTTGAAAATACGCTCTTGTGCTGTTTGCATCTCTGAAAAACATTTCTTCTATTTTTTTCAATAAACGTTATTTAATCATAGTTTCTATTTAAACAAGAAAATAGACATGTTAATTGTTCAGATTGGGGTTTTCGGGAAAATCACTCACTGTTCATACTTTCTGTGCTAATTTCCCGCGCGATCCATTTACCACCCAGCCATTTTCCCTCCCATCGTCCATCTCAAACCGGTTTTGCATATGTTGGTGTATCTTCATCAAAACTCATATACGTAGTATCACTGCTATTGTCAACGTGTTCAATATCACACATTCCTATTTCCAGTGTATATAACCTTACATAATCCATGGTAATCATTTATTTATTCCTCGAGCCCATTTAAAACTGCTGACCACCATTGACCGGAAGTAGAATTTGATATGGTAAACAATTAAACGATAGGCGATCACTAGTGGCCAGATGTCACGTAATTTCGATAAATGCCAACATGTCCAACGATTTATTGACTTACAAGGTCAGTAGATTATAGGTCAATGAAGAACAATCTACTGATTTCACTCAATGTGGTTCAGCATCAGAGCAAAGTGTTTTGGGAAAATACGCTAGGTTTCCCAAATGCATCCAACACCCTCAAAACAGACCGGGCAGATCGTATGGGTAAATACACACACTATAAATAAACAACATATAAAAGCGAAATTTAGCATTTCACAAGACAACCTTGTTATTAAATAAAGCTTAAGAGAGTCTAAAAGACTTAACATACAGGGACAGTGTTCAATTCCCCAGGGCCATACCAGAGCGGAGGAGGAATAGCATCTACATTTTTGTAAGCAGAAAAGTAGAAAGGACACCAATACTTTTTTATTTTTTAACAATAATATGTTATTCATTAACCAACAACATACCTGTGAATTGTTTCTTAATTTTTGGTTTTCCAAGAAAATCGCACACAAAACATGTAACAAATATTATTTGATTAAAAGAAATATATGCATACTGACATATTATAAAAAATGTCCCGGAGAACGTAGTTTTATGATTTAATATCACCATTTTGGGTCTCTCTGAAATACTGGTTCCATCAAATTGTATCAAATGAAAATTAAACAATCATTGAAATCGTCCGTAAGTAGTATACAAGCTTATTTGAAAGACGCTTGAAGTATTGTTTCTAGAAATTTCATGTTAGATCGAATTTAATTCAGAATATCACTGACTTTATTGTAATACTACATAATTATACATCAAACTGGCAAAACTTAACATTAATACTTAATGTTTTTTGGTTAAGAGTTTTTACTTATTTTAAGTGAAAAATGTATACAATATATATAATGTATATCGAACTGGAATACCGGTCACAGCTACTACATTTATAACCCAATTAACATGAGTGATATATAAAAC
Organism: Panopea generosa; assembly: GCA_029582155.1. NCBI lineage: Eukaryota > Metazoa > Mollusca > Bivalvia > Adapedonta > Hiatellidae > Panopea > Panopea generosa. Next base: position 19,882,411 of record CM055911.1, on the reverse strand, counting down.
AACTATCATAAGTAAAATCGATTCAAAATTTGATAATTGGACAAGTTAACCATGACCCGGTTAATGTATAGGTATAAGTAAAGCTGAAACTTACAGTTTCTTATGAAACCAATACATAATTGGGATATATATAGCTGACTTACTTGTATAAGTCAATAATATGTTTACAACTGTTCTCAAATAAACATACATGTAAAATTGACAGTACAACACACACGTACAGATGAAGTGACAACAAGGGGTCATATATTATGTACAGGTGAAATGACAGTAATAAAACCGCCACTGAGAGAGCAATTACATACACAACGGGTGATACATGTTCAGGAGAACTGACAGTAATAAACTTGCTACTGAGAAATAGATTATACACATGGGATCATACATATACAGGAGATCTAACAGTAATCAACTCGCCACTGAGAGAGAGAGAGAGAGAGAGAGAGAGAGAGAGAGAGAGAGATATATATTACATACATACTTACACAATATGTCATACATGTACAGAAGAACTGGCGATAATAGACTCTCCACTGAGAGAGAAATAACATACACAATAGGTCATACATGTACAGAAGAACTGACAGTAATAGACTCTCCACTGAGAGAGAAATAACATACACAATAGGTCATACATGTATAGGAGAAATGACAGTAATAAACCCGTCACTGAGAGAGAAATAACATACACAAAGGGTAATACATTTACAGGAAAACTAACAGTTATAAACTCGCCACTGACAGAAAGATATATATTACATACACAAGTTGTCATACATGTACAGGAGAACAAACAGTAATACACCCGCCACTGAGAGAGAAATTACATACACAATGTGTTATACATGTACATGTGATCTGTCAGTAATAATCCCGCCACTTAGAGAGAGATTACACACATAATGTGTCATACATGTACATGTGATCTGACAGTAATACACCCGCCACTGAGAAAGAGATTACATACACAAGTTGTCATATATGTACAGGAGAGCAAACAGTAATACACCCGCCACTGAGAGAGAGAAATTACATACACAATGTGTCATTACATGTATATGTGATCTGACAGTAATAAAACCCGCCACTGAAAGAGAGATTACATACATGATGTGTCATACATGTACGTGTGGCCTGACAGTAATAAAACCCGACACTGAGAGAGAGATTACATACATAATGTGTCATACATGTACATGTGATCTGACAGTAATAAAACCCGCCACTGAGAGAGAGATTACATACATAATGTGTCATACATGTACATGTGTTCTGACAGTAATAAAACCCGCCATTGAGAGAGAGATTACATACATAATGTGTCATACATGTACATGTGATATGACAGCAATAAAACCCGCTATTGAGAGAGAGATTACCTACACAATGTGTCATACATGTACATGTGAACTGATAGTAATAAACCCGCCTCTGAGAGAGAGATTACATACATAAGGGGTCATACGTGTACATGTGATCTGACAGTAATAAAACCCGCCACTGAGAGAGAGATTACATACGTAAGAAGTCATACTTGAGGACTGACTAATAAACCCGCCCCTGATAAAGATTAACATGATGAACGTGTACAGGTAAACTGATAGTAATAAACCCGCCCCTGATAAAAATTAACATGATGAACGTGTTCAGATACATGTTTTTGCAAGCCGTGAAAATAATGTTTGTAGGAAAAACATATAAAATGTGTTTACTCTTTTTTGGTTGCAAATACAAAATCTTTCAAATTGGTTTGAATATTTTTTTTATATATTGCATGATATCAAAATGTGATTTCGGTGTGTAAATTTAAATGCAAAATGTTGATAAAGTGAAAATTTGAATAAATACAAAAGAATTTTATATGTAACTTGATTTAATGCCTGTATATTAAAATAGTGAAGTTGTATTACAAAGTTTATGCCTATCGACAATTATTGCAACATATCTAGAGGTTTGTGCTTTTTTATTCATAATTTGTTTTAACATATTTTCAAAAATAAAACAAAATATATTCATAACATTACGGCTTACGTATAACTACATGTATAACATTGAAATCGTATTTATAAACGTCAAGAAACATTTAGCTGATACATGTGCCCCAAATAACACATACGTGTTTTGTATTAAATTAGACAAAATCACAAGAGAATCGGTGTCTTAAATGATAAAAAGTTTTGCATTTAACTGGTTCGTTATTTAATAGTTTACAGCAAAAACAGCTTTAAACAATTTTGAGGATGTTGTTGCCATCATCATAATGATTAAACATCACATCGAAACATTAATTCAGTTCATCAAACAATCTTGCTGACGAAAACAAGGTTCATTGTAATTTTCATATCCATTGTCATTGAAGCAAATCAAATTAAAGGTTCATTTTAGACAACGGTTGACATGTACTTTATGGTTCTTCAGCAGAACGCATATAAGCACAGTAATCGATCTAGATTAACAATTCAAACCAAACGTATAAGAGTATGGCAAATGAGGAAACTCACACATTATCTACAGCTTTTTCTGCACCAATTGTATATTTGTATGGAGCTGTGACTTTAACACCATGTTTAATTCTACTTAAATTTGTCCTTTACGTGTTTTTTTTTTTTTCTTTATCTCGAAGTACCACAGTGACATTTAATAATGACAACAAATGATTATCGTGAAAATTATTTCATTTAAAAACTTTTATTGTTCATGGTTAATTGGAGGTTTTTAAAATGGTAAATGGAAAATGAATGAAAGAAACAAAATTAAAGAAAAAATTGAGCTATTACCGCCACTTCATCATTGTAGGTTCACGGTGTTTTAATTACCGTGTGTCTTTTGACGTCAATTAATTTTTAATTTGATTAAATAAACTTTTTGTGTGTTCATAGCATCATTAGCCGTTATTAACAAAATAGATATCAGATTACAGACATCACCTGATATCAGTTGGCTAGTACAACATAACATTTTTAGAAATGAATCGAAAATTTAATACAATAACGTTATATAAGTATTGTTGGGAACACATGTATCCAAAATAGGAACGAATACTATATCTAACAGGTGATACAGTTTAATACGTCACGGACATAATTACCTAAAAAACACACAAGCTATCAGGAAAGCAGCATGTACCTGTACGATTCCAAATCAAGCTATTCTGTCTAAAAAAAAATCTGAAAGAATAAACCCTAACACATTATTTTGACAAATTGCCATTATACCCGTCTACTTTTGTGCGATATGATATATTAGTACATTGGAATTCATTGTTTACACATAATTAATAGTAAAATCAAATTAATATTCAGTTCTCAATACTTCCTATTACGAAATGAAATATATAAAATTCATTTGAACGGAATTTGAATAAAGTTTAATTTTGATGACTCAGTTCTGTGAAATATTTATTTGAAACGTAACAAAGATCGTGTATGCACGTGCAGCGTGCATCGTTTTTTATTCTATGTTAGATTTAGACGTCTTTAAATCCGCATACCAATTTTTTCAACACCAAAGTGCATGGGTTTTATTTTGCCTTTCGATAATCTAAGGATAGTCAAGTTCAACAATGAGTTGTGAAAACAGTTTTACAGTTTAAAGGGATTATATTGGCATGTAACACAACACGATGTTAATCCATACGTTTTCTGAATGCAGTGTGCACAAAATGATTCTTATGTATTGACGCATAACCGTTATTTACTTGAAAGTTATCAATTTTAACAGTAATTGAATATTGGCAAAAACTTTAATATGTTTTCATTGAACTCCGTAAACTTCCCGAACAAAGCTTCGAAAATGAGATCGGGAACGAGTCTTCACGATGTTATCCGACGATTGATAGGAAACCCGAAAGCGGTTCGTTGAAAATGGCGAATGTAAACAAAAACGAAAACGTGGCTTCAGAAACCCGATGTTTGTAATAAAGAGACACTTTAGACGCGTTTATCTCTAAGTTATAAGTGTATCTTCATGCTGGGCATGTGTATTTAGGACAGCGAATTGACGGTAATATGCCAGTATAATCGCTTTAAGTTTGATGTTTTACAAGAGGACTAGGAGTTAAGGTCACCGGATTTGCCAATACAACATAAGCATTAAACGTCGTGTCAGTAACAACAAATCAAACCAAAGATCATTCAAATATGTCTATTTAGTCACCAGAAACGACGTTTTTTGTCATTTTTCTTATAAAGATTTAGTAAACTAGGTCATTTCCCAAGGGCCAAACCCTGAGATCAATCAAGGGACATGCAATTCACATTGATATTAAGCTCACATATGCGTCCATAATCATGCTCACCATTTGTTTCCCAGTGCTTCCTGGGTAAGAAGGTGTTTTGGCCTCCAGGAGAGTAAGGACCATGTAATTCACAATTTTGATTCAGCCGTAGGTACCAAAGCAGCATACAACATTTCATTACTATTGAGCTTACGGTTTTTGGAAAGAGGTCGAAAATGTTAATTGCCTACGGACGCAGGACGCACTACGGACGCACGACGGACGACGACCACAAAAGGTCCTTTGAGACATAGTCTTAGGTGACCTAAAATACTGTTAAATTCTGAAACTGATTAAAATGAAATGTTTAAGTAAATAACAAAATTTTGAAAAATATACATTTTAAAACAATAACTGTTATTTTTTTAAATATGCATTTATTTTTTTATAATGTACATAAAACACTGTTTCAGGATAATATTGGTTTTGAATATATTTTCCATACAGATACATATACAGATATTAGCATTATTTTACTTGAATTGTCAGAGAAGTTCCAAGCCGTTTTTTAAAATCTATACATATAACATTTTAATGTAACATGTACTGGAAATAAATTTCATGGTCCCTTATTTTGTGGAGCATGTATTGGTCAACATAATATACCTGATTGAATACGTTGATGTTCTATTATCATTTTTGCATTATGTAAATATATATTTTTTACTTTCTAAAACAGAGTTTACTGAACACTTATAAACCAAAGTATTTAGAAATGCAAAACTCAGATAAACAGCAATTAAACATTGAGTTATTTGTGATTTTTTTTTTTTTTTTTTTTTTGATTTTTTCTAATTTATTGTATTTAAAATATAACATTTGTCTATCATTTCTGTAAATTTTCATCAAAATCTGTTGCGATTATCACTTCTATTTGATCAATTTGAAACATACAACCTAAGTTACCTAAATTAACATAATCGTTATCGTGTAAAGCCTCCTTATGTATTGACAGCGAATTTACATGTTAACTTCGATAATGGTATTGAATGATTCGAAGCATTAAAAAGAAGTGATAATCGCAATAGATGTTGATGAAAATTTTCAGAAATAGTTGAAAGACGTTATATTATGAAATAAATACATTTCAAAAACATCGATAAAGAACTCAATGTTGTATTGCTTTTTTTGATTTTTTTTAATCTTTTGGTGTAAAAAAGTCATTTTTGCTATTAAAAGGTTACCTATATATAATAATTGTATACCTTACTGCTTAGAAATAGCAACAACATGACAAAAATAACTCATACTGGACTGCGTATATAAGCTTGAAATGCACACTTGTCATTGAAATTCAACCCCGAGATTAGTATAGTATTAGTGATCCATAATACAACGTATATATCATTAACTAAACAAAATACTTTTCACCTGATAATGTTTATTTCTCTTTTGCGTGAAACATACAGATAAGCGTTTATTGAGTTAAACCCTTTTTCATCGGGTTTCATAATCATGGTAGAAAAACGTCAACGTAAATATCAATGTGTTTTTGCCCTAATAATTATTATCATCCATAGTTTCAGAAATAGCTTGAGGTCGATTGTTTAATTAAAACAATACTAATCGCTTCATTAATATGAATTTTCAAAGAGTAATATTTTTAAATTAATATCTTTATTTGGGTTAACGTTCGTAGGACTATTGAAACGACTGATTTGGTGTTTGAAAAAAATATGTGTCGTTTCTAACATAATTCCAGATTTCCAAACACAATTCAACTCACACGAGTTTTCAATTTAACTTTGTCACTGACAATATCAAACCGACTTCGTGCACGTTGTTACACTGCGAAGGTGAACTGCTTACAATAGCCTTACACTGGTATATTTCTAGCCTTATACATGGGCAGATATTTACTTTGGAACTTTGGAACTTTGTCACAATCAACACTGGATCATGTCGATAAATTTGCAGGTAAACTACTTTCTTTAACACTTCAATCAATGAATTATCATTAAGCAATTTCAAAACCCACCAATGTTAAATTATTGAACATAGATATATATAGATTATATATACATCATCAATGATTATATACATCTGATTACGCAGTTGCGTCCCATTATGGTGATGGTAACGCGATTATTGAGCTAAAAGGCCCAATGCAATTTGGTTCGAATCAATTTCAAATAACTTCTTTTACAAGTTAATATGTCACTGACGCCGCGTTCCTTCCCCTTCCCGGTAAATCACTAGCAGCCGTAAAAATATCCGCAAATTTGCCATATTAAACGTATGTCCTTGTTTAAGACGTCACCAAATCTCGTTATCAACATTTATTTTGCTTTTTTTTTTGGTTGGTCAGCTCCCGTTTTGTCTTCTCATGAACTGTAACAGGTGCATTACGTCACGTCTGATCTCACAACATGTTCATGACGCATAAGTGACAGGTAGTTAACTGATTGCTTTTTGCAATGGTTAATACGAGAAATACAAGGATTTGAAGGAACGTGCTGCTGACAATAAATGGCTCACTCCTATACAAACTTAGCATTGCGCCAGCAACCATTATTTCGTCATTCTATGGTAATTCGTCCGATGGTTTGGTCCTGTCATCCCGCGACATGCATCTACTCGTAGTCAAAGTATCAATAAAACATTCGTTATGATAAAAAAGCATATTCATTTCCCGTTAACTTCTGTCTCAATCTTCCAATTTATACTTACAATGTTTTAGATATTTTAGAAGAAAAAAAATATCACGTTATACTTTCATTTTGATATAAACACGCAGATTACGAGTTTATGCATTTATAGAAAAGTCAATGTCATCATTTATCGGCAAACGTCACGTAAACTCATCGCAACGTGGCGTCGCCTCAGTCAAACTGGATCATGCAACATATTATATACATTTCATGGACTGTTTGTTAGCTCCACTCAGCTATAACACAATAACACAATGGCAAAAAGAATAGGAAAAGATATATTCAACAAGTTATCCCTACATTACCCTGTACTACTAATACCTCTTTGCTCTTTACTAATTAGGTCTCTGTGATGGGTGTGTATATATTTATGTCTGTATACACTCGCGCTTTAAACAGGGCATTTTGGCCGAAACGAACAACATGACTATTTAAAAATATAAAAATGAGTATCATGCATGCTCAGCGATTATGATTATGATTGATGATTTATGAGTTCAGTAGATGAGGTAAGTATCAATAAAAGTAAATGGAAAGTGTGTGTTTAATATGTGTCACAACTGTTGGAAGTGCCAGCTACAATGGACTTATGAATGCACACATTTGCTCCCCGAAATTTAGCTAGCCAGACGTAAGACTGTAAACACTCAGTATCCCTCAAGTTAACTAGTTGCTGGGTGAGAACCGGTCGCATCAGACAGAACGCATAGGTTTCCATCGAGATTCAAGCATTCGACCTTCCGCTTCCGGGGCGGACACATTAACCACTAGGTCACGGACGACGGTATATTTGTGCGTAATTATTTGTGTTTACCTTATTGTCTCTATAGATTCGTTGCTTACAAATAAATGGAGTATCAACTAACTATTGGTGTTTAAATGATGTTGATCATTGTTTTAATTTCTGAAGTTAGTTGTTGAGTATTGATATAGGATTAAAATCATTTTTTTTTTTCTGTTTTTATGTAAAGAATGTCGAATCACGCACAAATCAAATAAAGTCCGAAGGAAGTCTCTGGTAAATGAAAAAAAATATATATATAAATAAATATACGCTGCAAAGTAAACGCGTAAGAATACACCAATTCTGTCCTTGTTGACATCAAATTATTTAGAACTAATATCAAATAATATCGCAACGGTTTTTGTTTCCATTATCAAATGATCTCTGTAACATAAGTTGGTTTATTGTAAAATGACTAAATATTTTGAGCTGAAAAGATTAAACACCTGCCTTTTATTTCTTGATTTCGACAAACAAAAAATCAACAATTCCAGGAAATACCCACACAGTGTAGCCGCTGACGTCAATGTTTACTTTTTGTCTACACGATTGTTTTAAAAAAATGTGTCAATATTTACAAAGGTCATACAAATCCATGCTCATTGATGAGAATCCGAATTTGATACGTTTCAAACGACTTTTACGTGCAAGGTTTGTGTATTTGTCTCACGATCGTCTGCTTCTGAACTTCAGCTATATGTGCATGTTTTAATTTATTTTTCCTGTCGAATAAACTGGTCTGTCGATTTTTTTATCAACGACTAGCATTCACGTTCGGTAAACCAGGGTTGTGTTCAGTGATACACTTTACATCTCAAATCTGAGACTCTGCAAAGCAATAAACCAAGAAAACAGCTAGGATTAGACATTTATTTTCGTTTTATTTTATTATCAAAATAATTGTGGAACCGTTGTGAACGTCATTTAAGTTCGAATATTGTTATACCGACAATCAAAATGTCGATGCTTCTTTGTTTACGCGAGAAACGTAAAAGTAGTCCGGCTCACGGGTTCTATTGAAAAATAAAAGTCTTTAAAAATTGACGTTGTCCAATGAAAATGCTTTAAATACATATATGCTAATGAGATTGGAATTACTGGGTAATTAAACATTTAACCAAAATGGATCAACCGCATGCAGCCATATCATTCATAGCTCGTTAGCCAAATTAATGTCTCACTACACAGTTACGCCACTTTTTCCCACGGTAGCAAGATTCTAACTCTTAAAAAAAGGCCTATGTACTTTGGTTATGAAATATTTTCAAATGGTTCATAGTAGCGCTTAGTTCTTGCTGCAGATGAGTAGAGCAAAAGTTGGCATAGCATATACTGCAGTAAGATATCACTGGTGTTAAATATGCGACTGTTATAGAATTTCAACATATGCATGTATTTATGAGCATTTGAGGACTTCTTTTTCAAAAATTGCTCAGGGTGTCACTGCACCCTCTTTAAAAAAAACAATGTAGACAACCTACCAGTTATTGTGCATTTGTATACGTGTATACATTCCTGCTATGAAAATAAATACTTTAAAAAAATACTATGCGGAATTCTTTTTTACCAGTGAAATCCTAGTCATATAAAACAAAGAACAAAATTCAACTGTGAAGTGAGACCTTAAGGTGGATATTGGCGTATCCTATTCCGGCCACCGGGACTAAGCCACAGTGGACGCATTGCACACTGAATGGAAGTTAATATATAGTGACACTTTGGATTTGAAAAAGGCAAAAAATCATAAACAAACCCATACTTTCATAAACTGTTTGGAAAATATAAACTGTAAAAAATACGTACACATACATCATAAGCGTTGTCATCATTTGGTGATTTACTTTTTGCAACACCAACGCAGTTATTATATAATAATATAAAACAAAATTGAATCATTATATTTAGTAACTATTTATTGAGAAGAAAACTGTAACCACCTATCCATGAAAAGTATGCGTTTTTGCATATTGTGTATTACGCGACATGTATAGGGATACTTATTTACTCATAGAAGATACGGGTTTTCACCATTATGGAATAGAAGAATCCATCATAAGTTCCCGTGTGGAATAGAAATATCTCACCCGAGGGGTCGAAATTATATGCAGGGACGAGGCTCTACTAAAAATATTTACCAGACATTACATCTGTTAATCTCTCCGTACATTGTTTGTTTAAATAATTCACTTCAAATATAATTTTTACTCTGACCTTTTCCTTGGTAAGCAAGACGTCATAAATGTATACGTTGACGTCATTATTCTGATGTAACGTCTATCTCTTTTTTACGGTTTCATACGATAAAATCAAGTTTTAAAATATGTTCGTAGACGTGAAAATGAAAATGTATATGATTACAATTTGTTGAAAAGAAAATAGATCACCAAAAAATGATTTAGTGCCTGTGCCAGTTTTTTAAAGGCAATGTGAAAAGCTATCACGTTATTTGGAAGGTAGAGCTTTCCTCAATGGGGAAACCCATTATCTTCTATGAACAGGAATGGGAGAAAACTTAATCTTACATGTCACCTGACAACTTTCTCACATGACCTGACAACAATCTAGGAATTTTTCTAATCTGTTTCCATATCCATTAATCGTAATTATGTAAATTTTCATTTTCACATCACTTTACGAATATATTTTTCAAACATGATTTTGCAGTAGAAAACTGTAAAAAAAAAAGACATTAAGTCAGAATAAGATGTCAACGTATATGTTTATGACGTCTTGATTACCAACAAAAAACAAGGTCAGGGAAAAACATGTTTGTGAAATTTTGGGTGTAAAAAACGCATTTAAAAAGTAGATTAGTTTTATGATGATGGTCATTTACGATGATTAATCATTTGGCTTAGATAAATGGGAGAAAAAAAAATCACCATGAGGTCATCCATGTGGGATAAAAATATCTCACCCGTGGGATCAAAATTATTGTGTATGTAATTTTGACTCCTCAAAGTGGGTTTTTATAACTTTTATGTTCAATAGGGTTACTATTTAAGAACAGAAACAAAATATCTAAAAGATGTCATGAATATTTGCTTTTTTATGGCCCCAAAAAAGTTTTGGGTGGCATATAGTAATCGCAGCGTCCGTCCGTCAGTACGTCCGTCCTTCCGTCCGATATTTCGTTTCCGGCCTGTTACTGTGTCATGCATAGATGGATTTTGTTGATACTTGCAACAAATGATTAACAAAACATGACGACGTGTCACGAGTAAGACCCACACCCGTACCTCAAAGGTCAAGGTCACAATTTGAGTTTGTTTGACAACACTTTGAGTTTATTTGAGATTTCGTTGCTGGCCTGTAACTTTGTCATGCACAGATGAATTTTAATGATACTTGCTACAAATGATCAACATAACATCGTGACATGTTGCGGGTGGGGGGGGGGGGGTGGTGGGCGTGTGACACTTAACAGTGACATTTCTTGTTTCGTCATTTTTTTATATTGCTTTACATACAGTATGTTTAGAATTGTTATGCAACATCCATGAATAAGCTCGTTAAAAGTATTATAACGTGTTGTCCCTACTGATTGGAGATATAATACCATTAACACTATTCCAAAGTCTTTTGAGTGATCCGCGAGACCCATTGATATATACAGGAATATCTTTAGCACCATGTATGTATAAATTGTATCGCAGTGTCTTAAACTCAAGATTAGGTCAGTAGTCAGAGAGTTTTAATAAAATTTCGGATGAGCAGAATGGTTTCAGGAAAAACAGGAACACGATAAATCATTTATCTACCGTTTCCAATATAATAAAAACAAGAATTATGCGCAAGAATTCTACTTATTGTTGTTTTATTGATTTTAAAAGAGCGTATGATGTTGTTAAAACAGAAACCTAATGGAATAAACTTGCAATTTATTGAAACACGCGCTGTACATTTCTGCACGGACTTGAGTAGTCGCTTATAGACAATATCAATTATTGATGGACTGACTAATGTACTTTGCAAAACGTTAGCCCATGATAAAATAATACTGAAATTTTAAAATAAAAACTGAATACCTTCTTTTCTTCTTTCACTGTGCATGTAAAATGTAAATATTAAATGTAAAAATTTATTCAGAATAGCATGAAAACACATTAACATTTAAAAACTTTATATTGTTTCAAATGAAAAGTAAAACAAATAACAACATACCATCTAATTTGACTTATAATACAACAGTAGCTGTATTGTTTTATTAGAAATAAACTGTCAATGTACAAGATAAAAAAATTGCATAAAACTGCAATAACCGTCAAATAAAATAACAATATAGTTTTTTTTACATTTAATGTACACAAGACTTAAAAAGTAAATAAAATATATAATTGTCATGTATATAATAGACAGATATGTTTAATACCCATGATAACGTTCGAAGAAATCTCTATTCAACAAATGAATTAGTTATTATCACACCAAAACCCAACAGGAAATTATTCAAAGGTAGTTTGACCTACTCAGGAACTTTAATCTGGAATAGTATACCGGTTAATATCAGAAACTGTACTACAGTCAAAAGCTTTACAACAAATTGTGTTAAATTGTGTCTTTATTTTGTTGACGTGTATGGTGAATGTTAATTTACTATGACTTCATTTAATCTAAAGTATAGTTAAACATCAATTATTTGTCTTTGATCTGTGAATTGAGATTTTTTTAAAATGGTGGCACACAATTAACGATTTAAGTCTTCTTAGTGTCATTGTTCTAACTTTATCAGCGTATTATGAGATTTGGATATGACGTCACTAAATTGATATTGATAGTGAAACTACACTTCGTTGTGTTTTTCAATTTGTATGGAATTCATGTCTGTGCACTGAGTTTGATTAATGAACACATGTTATAATGATACCACACTTGTTGCAGGTGCAAACAATGCTGAGTCATCATTAATTGCATGTATTTGAGCGTGTATTTCCGCAAGCTCATATTGGGCCATCGCAGATGATTCAATATTACTTGATCCAATATTAACATCCTTTGTTGTTAAGTGTTTTTGTAGCCGTGGCCAACACGGTAGATGTCGTAAACAAGCTTTGCGATATTCTTGATGGCGAACAACGTATATGATAGGGTTCCATATTATAGAGGACTTGGCACATAGTGCAGGTACCATCGTGAATGAAAGTGGTATGTCATCCGGGTTACCAAACATGACAATGAGAGTAACAATCGAATATGGAGTCCAGCTCAGTAAAAAAGCACCTGTAATATAAAAAAATGTATAAGATACAAGCGGTTTAAATTTATTTTAAGAAAATAAAATTTCACGCATTACTTTCAATTTTATTCACTTTATATTGATATGTTGTTCCCTGGAATGATTATCCTCTTTAATATGCTTGAACCATTATTTCGGCTATGCATGATTATAACTACTCTTCGTCATAATAAAATGTTTGTTACAGTGTTTAGTCTCATTTGGTGTTTTTAAATTTTAATGTATTAGTACATATGTCTTCATTGATCCATAATAAAACCGCTATTCGTTTTTTTTACTTTGTGATTTTCTTATACTGACATATGTTTGACAAAAATGAACCAAAAGCCGCACGAAGACCCAGTCATAATAAGTGTCACCTTGCAAAGCCTCCTTAAACCTGATATGGAATAAACCGAAAGGGAAATTAATAACAAGTATTGGCTAGATTGTTTTCTTAGGTTTAAATCTATAGTTGTTTATATGTTTATAAAGAAAAATCATCATTATTTATGTGTTAAAGTTATTGAAAGTTTAATAACATAGTGACTGATAAGCCTTACTAGGCTAGGTATTTCTTTGCATGTACTAACACTTTTGCAAATGTTGTAATTTTAAAATGTATTGTACCTGTCACTATAATGAATAATTTATTTATATATATATATATATATATATACTATATATATATATATGTGTGTGTGTCTTCCTCCATCCCCTCATTAATGAAAATCAATTTACTTTAAAGGGTCATTGAAAGATCCCACAATAATAATAGGCTATGATAAGTCCATATTATATAGATCCTACAGCTCCAAATGTTCTTTGCCAAATATAAACACATTCTAAATATCAATTTCTGAGAATTTTCTAAATAATTTTCAATTTTAGACAATATCGTTTTCTATTGTTCCTTATATAAACTACTGTGGTTGTATAGTTACAAAGATATAACTTGAAATAAGTGACTATTGTATTCATATGTAAAATTCAAAGACCCTCTAATTGCCCTATGAGACAAGGAATGTAAATAGGATAGTATTGGAAATAGTTTGTTTCTATTTCACAGTTTAATTCATTCCCTATGATACAATATATTGAAACATATATGCTTAGTTTTGATCAGAAATCAGAAACAATCAGTATTTGCTGATTGGATATACATTTAACCATTTTAGTCAGCTATTTATATAACTTCATCTTAGAAACAATATCCCTGTGAAGGTACGCTTCATAAAAGAAATACTCTTCATGAATGGAAATTAACACCCATTGTACTTAGACATATTATAACATTGCACCAAGCAATCTGCTTTCATTTCTTTTGTCATAAAATTTATACAGCTTTCATTGCATGAAATGTGATTTGGCTCGATATCCTTAACAAGAATAGAAAGGATAGTAAAAAATTATAAAAAAAGTAACTTCTTAAGAATAAAAAGCTAACCCCCTTTTTATTTTGATACTGTAAGTGGACATGAGTTTATCTGAGTTTTTACAGAAATAGAACATGAAGAGAATATCCATTGTGTGAGAATAGTTTATATATATATATATATATAGATACCTTATTAATTTAACTAGAGGACATGTTTTTCCTGTTGATTTATATTTGAAATCATTTTCTTGAGCACGAGCGTTTGTGGTTTTGATATCATATTGATGAATTAAATAATTTCGCTGATAAATTCTTCTCAAAACATTGACATTTGCATATTTTTTACACACTGGCATATTCATCAACAATATACACCTATATATATCCTGAAACAATAGATACTTATAAATCATTAACGATACGGTCTATTCTATAACAATAGATATTAATAAATTATTAACGTTGTGGTCTATTCCTAAGCAATAGATACTTTTAAATTATTAACGGTAAAGTATATTATCAGACAACAGAACCTTATAAATCATTAACGTTACGGAATATTCTCAAACAATAGATACTTATAATTCATGAATGTTACGGTATTTTCTCATACAGTATATTCTTACTAATTTATAACGTTACGGATATTCACAAACAATAGATACTTATAAATTATTAGCTTAACTGTATCGACTCAAACAACAGATACGTATCAATCATTAATTGAACTGTATCCACTCAATTAACAGTCATAAACATATCAATAATGTTACGGTATATTCTAAACACTCGATAAGTATAAATCATTACCTTAACGGTGTCGACTCAATAATACTTATAAAACATTAACATAACGGTATCGACTCAAACATTAGATACTTATAAATCATTAATATAACGGTATATTTTTATACAAAAGACACTTATAAATCATTAACATAACGGTATCGACTCAAACATTAGATACTTATAAATCATTAACGTAACGATATCGACTCAAACATTAGATACTTATAAATCATTAACGTACCGATATCGACTCAAACATTAGATACTTATACATCAATAATGTACGGTATCGTCTCACATTATAGACACTTACACAAAATTAACTTAACTGTATCCTCTCATAATAATAAGAACTAACAGATCAGTAAGGTAACGGTATCTTCCCAGACAATTTCCAGATCATAAACGTAACGGTACTTTCTTTCACAATAGACACTTACGTATTAAAATGAATTTGTATATATGTATCTGTCACTATGAGGTACTTTATGTATAAGTCAAAATAAAATATATGTTCTGTTCTGTTCTTTTCTTACGAATCAATAACGTTACGGTATCTTCTCAAACATTAATACTTACAAATCATTAACATAACCGTAACGGCAATGCGTTTCTCTCGGCTTCTGCCTCGCAGTAGTCCACCACTTCCTTTGCCGTTACGGCGACGCATGCTTACTCGTAATGGTTTATTAGATTCCCGATGGATCTAAAAGAACAAAGCAAAAATTAGAACAGACATTTTGATTGATTATTGGGTGGAATTCAGAATATAATATATAAAATATGTAATACAAACTTTATTTGATTAAGCAGGGACAAAATACGATAAATGGTTATCTTTACTTTTCACATTTTTGATAAAGTATTAAATACAGTATTGAAAAATTAGGTTAATTTAGAAAATGCGAGGTCGGGTCCAATGAAGCTTTTCAGTGACAGTTCCTACTGGCGGTGATCAGATATGGTCACTTTGCCTGTATATACATGTGTTAAATACACATTACGATATTTTTTATGCATTAATTTTGTTTTTTCGATAATTATGTCAACTAAAATATAACATCTCTGGATATATATTTTGTTAAACAATTGTGTAATTGGAAATAATCCTTGCAAAAAAAGGATATCAGTTTTGAAATTTAAATAATGATTTTAAGTTGGTGAACTTCATAAAGTGTAATTGTTCATGGTATATATGTCAAGAAAATTACCCGACCTGTAAGGCCATAAAATAATTTTGTGAGTTTTACAAAAAATTAAAATCATTTAATACTGTAGAATCTGGTAAATAAGCGTACACTAAAAGTGGACGCCAATGGATGTTCCGTCAATCTGTTTGTGATAATTAGCGTATGCTTTATCCTTACAAAGTCAAAGTCAAAATTTTGTTAGCACTAACATATACATGTTCATCGCCATATGCATGGCTATCATGATAGTACAATTATTATAAATATAACAACAAAGACATAAACTCACACACCCACACCACACACTTCACGCACTCAGCACACAGCTACCTCGCACACCACACAATACTTTGAGGAAAAGCATGATTTAACATTTTGTTACAGTATGTATAAATAAACTTCATTATATCAACATTTCAATAAAGAAAATCTAATTAATATCTTACAATCATTATTGAAAAAAGTACGACAAATTTATTATGACGATGATAATAATCAATAATAATTTTCGCAGGGCGATTATTATACCAATTGACCGGAAGTCCAGATCCATTAGATTCTTGCAGAATTCTCACATGTTCTTATTTGGAGAACTTACAATAATGTTATCTTGAAATAAGGTGCATACATTTTCATACAGATAATGTGTATCCCATTTGTTTGAAATCTGATACTTATTAATTCACTTAATAGTAAAATTCTAAAAAATCGAATCACACTTACATAACAAGTTCAAAATTCATAATTGCCAGTCACCGAACGTGTTTCCATTGAGACAAATATGAGCAGACAGTTAATCTCTATAATAAAACTGCGTCAGTAATCCAATTAAGTAATGCATCTTAATTGTTTGTGTGTACGTTTCTGATGTTATCTGATTAATCAGAGTCATCAGAGACTAGCGACATCCCATCAAGAGCACTCAAAACACAGCAATTGTGTTTATGCAGCTGTTTGTCGTCATTTCATTGATTTTCACACGTTGAGGCGCATAAAACCAGTCAGTGAATAAGATAAACATACAAGTCTACAGAGTACGAAAATAATACTGGAAAAAAAACGAATATTAACAATTTTACCAAAACAACATTTCTTTAAACCCTTAAGTTTTTTTTATAGAATAAAGAAGCGATGTATGACCATTATATTACGCATTGTACTGCATGTTTGGTGTTTACAACTTTAAAAATATTTATTCATTATGCATTTTCTATGGTTGTAGCACCCATTGAAAAACTATGCATATGGCTAATGTTTAAGCGTATATCAAATGTAGGCGCATAGTTTGTTAAGGTTCATGTATAAGCGCTAATCGTAAATAAGCGCATTAAAGTGTCCCTAAAATTAATATAAGCGCATACGCGTTTTTACCAGATTCTACAATATTACAATTACACTCTGTCAATTGCACCATGTTCAGTCTAGCTAATAACTGTACACTGATACAAAAACTGCCTAAAAATAAAGGGCAAATGAGACTTTTAATGGTGACATCTTTATGACGACGCTGAATCGCCTCTTAATTTTAGCGTTTAAGCAAAAAACCCGTAGTAATACAGAAAACACGGTAAATTTACTGACGATATATGCAATGTTCAATACCTGCAAACTACACCAAACAATAAAATCAATTAATGATGGGTGTCAGAATGACGTATTTATTTGTCTGAATTGAAATTTAAATACACAGTTTAATACATTCCATTGCGTATCGTGCCTGTATTGTTAAAGTTGTCATTGTAAACGGTTTGCACAAAGGTACTTGAAAATAATGCAATGTAATAGGACTATATTGAACCGTCGTTTGAAATTATGCTCTCTACTAATATAATGTCATATTATAATGGCATTTCAAGGGTGTGATATCGTCCAATTGTTTAACATTTCCATCATTAGTGGCAAAATGACTTCCAAATTCTATTCCGACATTGATACGTCAAAAAGAGGCAATTCACTTCATTTTGGTAAACACTAAACGATGCTTGCACAGTGTTTATGTACCAAATTGGAGACGACCTCAAACATGTCTAGGTTTTGCTATCATCTTCAATGTCTGCTGTTTGATGTCTAAATAAACTGAGTGCATATTGCTCCCGTGGGAGATGTACACGTGTAGCATTCACAAGACGCAGCAAGCACAGCAACACAAACAGTCGGCGAGTCTATTTGCAAATTGTTTTATTACATCATATTACATGATTTTCTGATCTAAATTGTGTGCTTATTGCAATTATTATGTATAGTGTCTGATACTAATTTATTGTTAACTAGGTGTTTTAACGTACTTATTTTGTTGTGAAACATGTTTTCTATAATGTGTACGTCTTGCGTCAAACAACAACACATGATCCCTGTGGTGGCGCGAATGTTTGATTCGTCTTTGCGTTTCCTAGAGGTTAATGCACCAAAGAACTGGGATGAATTATTGCCCGAGGGCTTAACATCCCGGACCGACTATGTCGAGTATTAATGTCTTTGATACACAGAATCGGTTGCACTGCTCAAGGAGAGTAATATTAACTGACGCTCGTAGGTTATTTCGATGGTAAGGTAGTTCAAATAATTAAGATAATGTATAATTCAAACTCGAGAACTGTACGGAACTTGGGAATATGTATTTATTTCTTTCTGTATATGCCGAATCTCGACTTTGATGTCTACAGCATATATCAATGACGTCAAACTCTTTAACTTAAATATGACTTTTGAAACTGAAAAAAATAAACAAAATGGAAACGACGTCAGACGTACGTTTGCTGTCGCGTGATATTTGACGCAAAAAGTGACAGGCTGATTATAATTATGAGTTTTCGACTCAGTTGTGTAATTATTTAAAGCAGCATGTGTTTCTAAAGTTGGATAATGCACTACATTTGCTTAATTATGAAATGTTAGAACAAACTTTATTACGAAATTAACTTTAGTTATTACATTACATTCAAACTTTTATCTGTCTGGTTATTGGTCTGGTTGTCTGCATAGCTATGAAGTCAACACGGAGACAAATGTTATATACTTATCATAACACCACATTTTCATTAAATAAAACACGTGTTATACGTATTATACGTAAGATTACCGATATACGCTTACAGGATAGTTTAACAGTTTGTAGTGAAATGCATGTGTATATGTTTGCGATAACATTTTCTTTACATATATTCAAACATTTGAGAACAGAGGAAGAGTGAGATTAAATACTCATGTAAATAAGGCTCCAGTTCATTGTGTTACTAGTGACTGCATCAAAGCAGTGAACTCACTTGTCTGTTTATACGTATGTATGAGATTTACTTATTAGTATGGTGTCTTGTTTTGCATTTGTTTCTGTTTCCTTCAACTGATTCATCTTACTAATACGTCTCCTGTTGGTGATGGTATCCAATAATAATGTTGTAATTATGATTTTTATTATTAATATGTATATACATATATATATATATATATATATATATATATATATATATATATATATATATATATATATATCAATTATCATTGTTTTTGTAATGAATATGTCCGTTGTTGAGTCCTTTGTTAACGATTTTTGTTTTGGTTGTCATATGCTGTTTGTCATACATGATGTCGTAGTGACTGTATCCTATATTAATGCTGGTGTAGCGAAATTATCATTGGTTACTGTGTTGGTTCTGTTGCAAAGGATGTGCCCTTTGTTATTAATGTTTAAAGGGAATTTAACAGGATTTTTTAAACTTTTAAAGTTGCCGAAAATACATTTTTTCCAATATATCATGCCTATATATACTCTCTGACGCCATAATGCCAAAAAGGTATCTATTGAAACATGCCAAAATGATATATTAAAAAGGGATTTCCTTACTTGGGCCTAAGTTAGACTAAAACAATCCCGCTGTAAAGTGCAATAAATTTTGTTACGTATAAAATGAGTAACGTGATTTCATGTTGATTTCAGTTTGATCCGTTTTGCACAGGGACGGATCAAGGATTTTGGTTTAAAATCTGAACTGAGACAGCATTTTCAGTATGAATAAATATAGGGGTTTTAATAAAATACAGGAGTTTATGGGGGAGGGATGTACGTCGGTAGATCCGCCATTGATACAGGTTTACACGTATTAGAAATTGTTTCATCTTAGAAAGAGTTTAAATGACGTCAAGCAGCATAAGTTCTGTCTATCATTAGAATTGGGAATTTGATACCAATTTTTATCACGTTTTTGGTAGATTTGACGTACCAAACCATTCGGATTTTATTTATAAATGATAACGAGATGCATTTTATCCATTTAAATAATCATTTAATTTTTATGACATTTATAGCCTTTTTGTCACTGATTTACTCCCTTTAAGTTAGTATACACTTCATTATTAATATTGTGGCTTGGTCCTGTAAAGTTAATAATAGGGTAGAGGTTGTGTGCCTTGAATGCTAACTGGTATCATGGACATGTGTCTATGTGCTTTTGATATTCATATACTTACAAAAAGCCCAATTCCACAGCAACAATATATAATAGCACCGAGTGGCAGAAGCCATGCAAAGACGAGGATTGTCAAGGCATATGACAAATCAGACATTTGTTTACTCCTCCAGTTTACAGCACATCGCAGTTGGATACCTTCTAATCGGTAGGAACTCCATCCTAAAACTTTTTGAAAAGGAGAAAAAAATGTATTTTTTGCATGTTTAACTTTATTTTGTACAAAAGATATACAGAATATTAAACATTGTTCGCTACAGAAAATCTATTGAATTGTCATTCTTTTTTAAAAGGACGAATACATTATTGGTATGATCACAAATAGCACAGGCATGAATGAGAATATTGATGTTACAGTACACGAGTATAAGATACGGAATATTTCAATGAAACTAATGTTATAATTCCAAATGGCAAAGACGATGAAAGTGCTTGTTTTATTTTTTTACAAAGAAGTAACTAAAATATAGTTATATCAATATAGTTGTGACCAATGTGTGTGTTATTGCTTACTATTTAAGCTGTTTTTGATTTGATTCCATTTCAATTTTGAACTATGCAACTGTATAATTATTTGAATCAAACTGTTCGTTTAGCGATTAACAATGTTTTGCATCATTGCATAACTTCATGACCATATAGCCAAAAAAATCCAGTATGATTCCATCTTCACATTATACTTGATATATGCTCACTATTCAAGCTGAAATATGTATAAGCTTGTAACAGGATTTGAAAAATATACATCCTGTCTGGGACTCGAACCAGGAACGTTTGATGACAGGACAAATGCTCTTGCGGATGAGCTCGCTAGACAACTGTCATACACTTCACTCTTTACATGCTCAAAATCCCATAGAGACTAGCAGATGAGCTTATGAATGTTTATTGAAATAAAGTAATGGAAAGTTCACGAATACAAGATAACATCAAACTCTAAAATATACAAAAGATTCGATCAATTTTAACTATCAGACTGAAAGCATTATTTCGCGCTAAGCTGAAGGGAAATGAGAAATGATGCACTCAATCTGATCTTAAAATAGACCTCTTATAACATAATCATCTTAGAAATACGATGTAAGTATTTGATTACTGCAAAATATAAAATTAATGAGTTCACGGAAATTAATCTTAAAGATATATATCTGATTACCTTCCATTCATAAGCTTATATTAGAACAGTTCGTCTAAATAAAACATTATACATCATTACTCTTGGTGCTTTATTACATTTAAATAGTATTGTAAATTACAGTCAAGGTGTAAACGTAAACTCACCATTGATTTTTGTTCTTTATTTTATAGTAAATAATAAAAGTTTGAAGGTTTGTCATTCACAGAGAGACCCAAAATGAAAGAAGTGAAACTTACATTTTACTATTTGTCAACCTCTGTATTACCAAAATATGACGAGAAAGTAGGAGTCATGTGTCACATTACAGATTTTTTTCTGCTGAGTGTGTACACTGTTGACAAAGAGAAAGTAGACTTCTGAAATCATGTTTTCATACCCCGATTTCCAAACATCTATTTCTTTTTTTCTAAATTCACAATTTAAACATGCCAATGCTTTCAAAATGTTCAAAATACATCAATAATGCCATTCAACTAAAACAATGAGTATTAAAATATGGATAATGCATTTTTAAAGAAGAAGAAACAAGGCTTACTTATAACCGCCATTATGCGACTAAAAGGTTAATGAGACAATACTATCTGAAGAACATATTTTTTGCAAGAAAAAAAAAGAAAATAGCAGACTTGTTTCTAATGAATATATTAGTGTTGGGTAACGTTAAGTGCACAGAACACAGCTTCTAAGAATAGAAGACCCAAATTGTAACGAATCTATTCAGGAGCGGTCACATTGTATTCAGTTGTAACTCATGCATTGTGATATTTGTATAAACAATAGTTCGGTACATACTTGGGTCTCAATACCGCTTGGTATGTTATACGCACTGTTAACTTGTCTAAATACTGTAATACTTTCAGTGTAAATATAATGACCTTAATATAAATTTGCCGGTTATATTTCTCTCAGGAATATGTGTCGCTTTTAATATAATATTTTAAAATGTCTTGGTTCATAATTGAAACTCAAACATCTTGTTAAGAACTCTCTGGTAGTGTGTGTTATCGTACATTGGATTAGAAATGTATGGTTTTGACCTTATTAATTTGCATCCAGCGACGTTCTCGCTGGATTTCATATCTCAATATTTATGAAATGAAATAAACAGAATGTCTAAAATACAGATTTCGGTGAAATAATAACTGGCTATAGAACAAACCATTCAATAATTATTATAAAAATTGTGTTTAGAAAGTGATATTGGAAAATGAACAATGCAAGATCCAATCAAATGTACAATCTATCAATACCGACATTCGAAAAAAAAACAGCAAATAATAATATAGCATACATAACATAACAAATAAATATTTACATTTGATCATAAGATATCAATTAATTTTAGATGTGCTATTAATTAAGTAAAATGGATTTTTTCTGTAATATTAGTACTTATATTGACCATGACTCACCTGGACAAATTGACCATAACAGTCCGTAACAATAACAACAGCAGACGCTCGTTATGGCGATACGCATGTTAACAGGTTTGAAGTTGACTGGTTTGGCGATAACTAGGTAACGGTCAATGGCGATAGCGGCGAGAAGGGATATCTGCGTTAGGCCCAATAATGTCGTTGTAAACCCGTAATAAACACATCCTGTTACAAAGAAATGAAATAGTATCATTAATATCATCATTTGTGTTCATTTTCTAGTTGCCACATTACCCCAATGTCAACACATGTACATAATGTTTTAGATAATGCTTGAAGAAATCAGAATAAATCCGAGTAGAACCATCGTCTTTCCGATAATAACTGGAACACTTTTTCATATTATATCTTTAGACATAGCTGGGCTTGATTTCAGATGTTAGAGACAAGTGATCACTTGATGACAGCACTTAAAACAACTCGGCACCGGATGAATCTAATTACATTCTGATGAGCTGATTAATCATTATCTAAGAAATATCACAAAAGATTTTTAATATTTAATTGCCCATTATAACTCTCCATAGTTTGAGATCCATTCTCAATTTAAAAAAAAATCTGACTTGTCTAACATTAACATTGACACCATTTTTAAGACCAAAATTTGTAAGAAGAAGGTGCCATCTAATATATATATATATAGTAAAAACAACTATTACAATAATTCTATATGTCATGCTGAACTACATATCTAAGGTTGAAATATATTAAGGGACCGTTGTGCTGAACCTTTGGCGATTGACTCAAAATAAAATGCCGCAGTAGTAGATATAACTAATGTGCATATATACTTGTTTTTGTGGAATGAGGTTAAAACGTAGTATTATTAGATTTTGACGTTGCTCGTATTTTTTGCATTTGTAAATCGATTCATCTGTCAAACGTGTACTTCATGATATATGTTTCGATTCTGTTTATAAGACAAAACTCAAATACGCGATTTTCAGCTACAAAACCGGACGTGAAAAAATG
Source organism: Panopea generosa (assembly GCA_029582155.1). NCBI lineage: Eukaryota > Metazoa > Mollusca > Bivalvia > Adapedonta > Hiatellidae > Panopea > Panopea generosa. The sequence continues at coordinate 19,858,119 of CM055911.1, read as the reverse complement.
GAAACATGACCATATATATGACTTCACATATAAATATTTGTAATATATTTACCCCAGAAAAAAATACATATTCACATTGGAAATTATTTCTAGTTTCAATATATACTAAATAAAATAATGATAACGAAACTAATTAAAACGTAATACGCGTAAAATATATATTGTTTGACCAAAAACCATATTTAGGCTCAAAACGACAGCGTGTGCAAAACTAAGATATTTAATGTTGTTGTTGCGGGTATGAAATGCTTAAAGCACATCTTGTTGTCTATGGTCTATTTTATTTGACGGTTTTGAGTATGTGCATTAAACCAAACAGTTTAACTAGTATTGATTATCGTCGACGTTTGATTTTGTGAAAACACACGACTAGTATTTGGCCAGAAAGAAAACAAGAAATATTGGAACTGCAATCAAAACATTTGACGTTTATCTTTTGTTATGACGACACGATCAATGAAGGCAAATTCTTAACAACATTTGACGTAATCTCAAAAGAAATATATTAAAATGTAAAACTTTACCAAAAATACATGTATTCTTAGTTTAGCTTATGGTATTATAAAGTTCTTTTCATAATATATGTCGTAATACCAAATAGTTCATATCACATCTTATTATAATTAAATATCAAATAAGTTTCACCCTAGATAGGGGCAAAGAACATATATTTCAACTACATATGTATTAATCACATATATAAGAAAACAACAAACTAGCCTAAATATGAACATACAGACCCTAAACAGCTCAAGTACCCCATAATTGCACTCTGTTTGCGCTCAGTTTGCACACCGTTCGCGCTCCGTTCGCGCTTAGTTCGCGCTCCGTTCGCGCTCCGTTTGCGTGCACTCGATTTAACGCGGTTAATTTAATGCACTCACAAACGCAAGTATTCGCTCACGAGCGCAGTATAGCTGAGTGCTCTATATTAATACTCCTCTTAGCGTTCGCTTCGTTCAGCGTTCACTCAACGTTTAGTTTGCTCAGTTCGGTTTCCGGCCAATAACCAATCGCAACATCTCAACTTTTTAAAATGATTCTATATTGGCTTTTTAATTTAATCTGTTCCCATGGAGCAATACAATGTATCCATGGGATTTAGTCAAGGTAAATTAATTCATAATCCGATTGTTTGTCTACATATTATGTCACCCGCTGGGCGAAAGGTTGAACTAGTATCGATAGTAGGTGTGTTTAACGGAAGTGTCTATGTTTTGATATGTGATCAGTGGTTTGGGCAATCAAAGAATATCGCACGTTATACCGGCTTCTGTTATCCAGACCGACATATGTTTGCGTCAGTATCTTCTTTGATATACCGTAAGCCGTGTGTTACAGGAAAGCAATAAAGTTTGTCCACACAATTTACATATACATCATCAACATAAACTAAATATATTGTTATTAAAAATTAAATTTAATTAATAATTCTATACTGTTGATACCTCGTTGGCCTTATAATAATCCATAAATCTGCTCAGTGTAAGCAGTAACTAATCAACATGTGGATATATCACTGGTTTTGTTAATGTTCAAACTAAAATAAGCTTTATAATCAATACTATGCACTGCATGGGTGATAAAAATTTTTTATAATCTGTGCGATGCAATTCGACATTATAATAAATGATTTTTTAAAAATGATAATCTTGTAGTGTTTTTCTCGATTTGGGTCCAAATGTGGCTTCACTAAACTTAAAAAGGGTATTCTGTTATTTTAAGGTTTTATAATTACTTTCGTTATCATTATGTATATAAATATACTTGCAATGAACTTTTTTCAGTGGGTTTCTCAAATTATTCTTTTACTGATAGTATGCTTTATGTTAATATATTATTTAAAATGATAAACTATATCAAACTTGTTTGAAACTACACCCACTGTGCTATACCGCTAATTATATGACACGCAGCAACACATCCGTTGTTTATATTGTTTATTCGAAGTTTCAGAACGCTTTAGTATGTAAATATCATGATGTTAATATCATTAAATTAACGAACCGAAAACCTCACGCCAGTTCTGAATGAATGGTAGAAAGTGTGACATACACGTATTAAGGGATGTGTATTCAGGGCTGTCATTTTACCACAGCTGCCATAGCGATTTCGTATAAAAAACAGATCAGAATTGTTAATTTACAAAATAAAACAATCCTACAATTTTAAAACTTATTAAAATTAAAGACATGTCTCTAAATAATTCCTTGTAAAATGTAGTATTTTATTTGTATTATTTTTTACTTTCATTATTTGTTTTATTTTTTTAAATATTATTGGAGCTATTATTATAATATACATATTGACTTATTGATTTGTCACAGCTTTTATACTGGATACGTGCGTACGTGCATCTGGTCAGTCGTTCACAATTAATATAACAATTTAATAACTATTATGAAGGCAGAGTTGCATGGCAATCATCAAAACAGATACCGATGGTGAGAACCACATGTGTGTCAATAAATAGTTAGTTGGTGATTTATCGGTCCATTGATCACGAAGAACCCTGCCGGTGTGTAATTTTCATTTTGATTATAATTTGTGCCAGATGAATGAATCTTTATTTAACCCGCAGCATGTGATTGGATAAGAAATATATAGTCAAAATCAATACTAAAATATGCAGATTTTTTATAATATTATTATTATCCTCATTATTATTAATATCTATATATTTTATTATTATTTATTACTATTATTGTTAATATTATTGTTATTATTGCTATATTACTTTATTATTATATTATTATATTATTTTATTATTATTATCTGAGTATTTTTTCTTCTTTATTATTATTAGTATTATTCTTATTCTTATTATTATTGTTGTCATTACTTACTTGTTGCCCCTTTCACAGTTTTTATAATGGCTTAATTGTTACGTGCTTACGTGCACGTGATCAGGCGTATCGATTTTGTAGGAAAGCGGGAAAACAATATATTTACTATTTTATAGGCAGTGAATACATGTTCTTTTTTGTTTATTTAAACCTTCCTCATGACCAGAGGCTGTTCTTTAGTCAATATAAAATCACAACCTCAAAAATGTGTTATTTTGGTTTGTCGTGTTAATTTAGCATACATACATTTATTTTACATTAATTTAATTTAGCTTGATTGTGAAGTAAGCTCGGAGCTTATGCATTCTCCAATGCATTCCCTTATTAGATCTGGTACTGAATTGTGTTTCGAGAGGTCGGGTAGAGCCCCGGTCAAACTCGCGACCTCTGCCGTCTGAAGCCAGCACCCTATCCGCTGTACTACTGACCCACTTTATATTTTAGAATACAATTAATTTATTACTATTATTTTAATGAGATGTGCACGAGTATAATGTTTCCACTTTAATTGCAATATAACAGTTTTACGTAGATTTGTTCACAACTAAGCACAAACTCAGTGTAACTCTGTTTGGGGAAAATATAAAACTAAAGTCCATATCAAATTGAAAATTGGTAATTTTTATTTTGCCGAAACACCCAAACAAATAGAATCATAATCATATAATTTTCCGCATATCTATGTTTTGTTTGATTCACGCATGCTTTGGTATTTTTGTATTTGGATCAGTATACGCTTAAATCGAAATAAAGTACATGTTTTGTATGTTCTATTACTAATTTATATCGAAATAACACGGCAAATAGTGAATTCATATTACATCTTTTCGAATTGTTATTTGCACAATATATATAAGTATTTATATTTTTGTTGCGCAAACCAAATCATGCTTAAACATGCAACTAAATTAGCCTTGAAACCGTAGATAACCATTGATGTGTCGTCTATTGTATGATAGGTATTGTAAACATTATTGTATTGATCAGCTAAATATTGATATTTATGTTTTAATTGATAAATTATTGACCAAAATAAGTTTTATCATGCGTTTTACAATAAAACATTTATATAAACTACATGGTTTATATTTATGTGAAAGAAAATGTCTTTGTTATCTCGATTTTAAGTATCGACTTCACGATCAAATAATGAAAAAGAGTGTATCCGAATGAACGAGTGCATTCAGTAGCGCACGAATATTTCTGTTATCAGTTATCTTACTGTGTCTAGCGTATACTGCATATACTGCGCATATGAGTGCACTTAGCGTATCTGAGTGCATTCAGCGTGTCTGAGTGCACTCGATCTATTTCATGCGTTCAGGAGTGCGTTTATTATTTAAAATCCAGCGTTTGCTTACGGTCCAAGTCCGCTCCGTCAGCGCTGAATCTGCGCTCCGTTCGCGCTCCGTCTGCGCTACGCTCGCGCTCCGCATACGCTCTGAGTGCACTCCGTTTGCGTGCACTTGGGGTACTAGAGCGGTTTAGGGTCTGTATAATAATATTTAATTTGGTTAATTTGACAATTTAAGATTACTCGGACTTCTTCGTGTACATTTTAACGTCCGAAATGTTGCAACAGGAAATGACTCTTACCGACTGAGATTATGACGTCAATACATTTTTTAACTTGTTAAGTATGATAATATGTTATGAAAACTAACAAATCTTATTTTCTCTTGTTTAATCATTTAATAACATATATATAGCAAATAAACATACTTGATTGTAATTGTTTATTAATAATAAGAAGTTTACTTCTGCTAGCTCAATCCTCTGTATGATCAATACGTTACTTGCTTATGCTACAGGATATACACAATTCAAGGTTAGTGCCTTTCCCCACAAAGTCTATACGCCTCGCCAAATAAACTTTGTACGAAAAGGCAGTAACCTGGTAGTCTCTTTATCTCTAATCAGGATGCACATAAAACGGCGATTTGAAGAAATATAATTCGTTATAAAAGTTCATTTTGATAGTTTCATTTTGAACTTCACGTCCCATTTCGGTAAATTTGCCTCTAATTATCCGATTCATTAGATGCTATGGTATATGTTTTTGACATCAATAGATAAATCAACTGATTGGAAGATTGTAAGTATTTGTTCATCTCGCCCGATCTTGCAGTCAAACATCCAACAAGATCATATATGGCGACCGAAGATGAAACTTATATTGATATGCTATAGAATTCAAATGATGATTTACATAATCAGACATGAAAAAATACCGAGCCCCGTCGAACAGTTTGCCCCAAATAAACTGAGTAACAATTACAAACAAACACATTCCAACAAATCGTGTTTTTACCTGGCTGGTTGTTCGCGTCAGACATTTGTTCTGACAAATGTTTTCTGACTTTGGTGGATATGTACATATATACTCATCAGATATCAAACTTATCAATTCCCAAAGCTTTGTTGTCGCAAATAACAAATAGATCACAATAAACGTATTGTAATTAGATGTATAAAATATATAATGTCAAATTATAAGATTATTATAATTTTTTAAAATTGGTTTATTTTGGAATAACACAGCCAGAGACGAAAATGAAAAGAAAAACACGTTTCCGTTTTCATCTAATTTCAATTGGATATACATAATAAATATATTGCCAGAATAAGAATAAAACTGGAAATGTTTAACATGTATTAGTATTATGTATTTAATTAGATTACATTCAATATAATAAATCCGAGTGATTAGTAGTCCGCATAATTATCAACCAGACATTTATGGAGATTTGATATTTTTTATATCAATGTCTATATTAAACCTTTTTTTCAAATTGTAGGATTACATCTTCATCAGGAAAAAAGCAATAACGTGTTTATAACTAGATCACATCCATATTGTTAGGTCATTTCATTTTTTAACTAAATAAACAATTAGATGGAAATGACGTTACGTTAAACCATTTAAAATAAAATTTTAACAGGCTATTTATATTTTCATGCCTTTAAAGGATCCATAATAAAATTCATAATTGTTTGTATAGGTAGAGAAACAATTACATTTACTTGTCTACTTTCTTTGATTAATCAAGTTAGAATAAAAAGTAAATAAGAAACCTGTACCATTTACTCAAACAAATATACATTACAAACTTACAAACCTGTGTTTCCGAAAATCCAGTTCTTGAATATAGCTGCTACAATCACCATCCAAACTCCAAAAATGCACATGGACACGTCACTTATTGCCAATCCCACAATAAAAACATTATGAACTTTGCGGAGACAACTCTCTTTGGCGAATACATAAATCGTCAAAGTATTTTGCACAAGCCCGATAATAAATATTAGTACAAGTATAGCAGCAAATATCACATACACTACATCAGACACTAATAAATTACTTTCTACATATATGCCATGATTTAAAGCCGTATTCGTTATTGAAATACTTATATTGACTGCACTGTTTGAAAATCCGTTTAACTGCAATAGAGAATTTTCCATCGGCACTAGTTGAACAACTGCTGTGGAAAACAAGAACGCAAATGGCTGGATAGCTTCGTCAAGTACTAAATATCCGACGCTTTGACAGGATAACGTGATATCTGAGGTATAAATACAGTGGCACATCTGGAAGGATTACACATTACAATTTTTTTTTTGATGACTGTTTTAAGTTTAGAATGTATTATTCATTAAATGTTCATTATTGAACTACGTGTTTATATTAAGCAGACAACGTTACCAACGACTTGTGATTGTATAAATTAATAAAATTATGATAATTGTTTTGTTATAATTGTGTTAATATCAATTAGCCTTTTTACTACTATGTATAGAATTAAGGACAGACCAGAGGTTGCAACCTAGTTGATATAGATAGAAGTGTGTGTGTCACCACTTCCGGTCATTAACCTCCGTCTGTTAAAATAATCTTCTCGTATATATCATTGACAGTTTTGATTGGTGGTGTCCTCCGGATAACCTGTACAGAAAAAGTTCAAAATGAACAGTTACACTCAACCAAACGTCCACTCAAAGGGTTTGTTCGTTTTTATAATGGCGATAATGAAGCTTGACTGAGATCTGTACGAATGAGAAACTTGATTAAAGTCACGAAGAAATATTATTGTTCGTAATGTTAGGATTTTATAAACTGGCATTTTAGCTGGTCGGATCAGTCAGTTTCACACAGAGAGAGCACTCTGGTCAGTCGCTAGCCAAATGCTATATATTGCTAAAATTAAAAGTACAATTTGTATATCAAGTGTTTAGTCTAAATTTTGCTATAGTAGTTCAAAATAGCTTACATTAAATAGCTCATTAAAACGTATATTTTCCCCGAAGTTGTATTGTCAGGTCATAAACTAGGTTATTTATTTTGATATCGAAGCTGTTTTACTTGCATTTTTTAATATTATTGTTCAAAAAAATAATTATAATTCAATGTATTATTAAATATTAAAAAAACTAAATATACAACACACAAACCAATAAATATTTTACTAGGCATGAAACAGCACTTGCATGTTAATAACCAACACAAATATTACAACAGTGAAAACAATAAAACAAGATTGTCAGAGAAATATATAAAGCTTATAAATATTTGTTTATTACAATTTAACAATTATCATAGTTATGTTATTGATTTATTAATTTACTTCAAGTATAAGTCTTATGCTTCGTATTCATTCTATGTCGGAAGGTAAAATGTATCAATTTTCATAAATTGTTTATTGTCTTCGCATCGGGTGACCATAAAGCTTTCAAATATATATTCAAATTAGGCTAATGGCAATAATAACGTTTTAAATAGTGCTGAAGAAGTTCTCTATACCGAGGACATTCCAATACAAAGTGATATTCGTTATCAGCCATGTTCATATTACACTGAATGCAAATTCATTGAGCGCGCCCAACAGTTGTATATCAAGATCTTTCAGTTTCAATGGCCAGATCATGCGATGAAAGTCGAAATTAAGTAAGAGAATTTCTAAACTTTTTATCAAAGTTATTGTTCAAATATTTTTCCAGTACAAATGTTTGTTTGTATTTACTATAATGCTAATTTACTAGAATTATTGATATTAGAATAACAACTTCGAGAAGTCGCGGTAAGATAAGCTCAATATTAAAAGTAACAGCATCAAATTCGTTTTGCTAGAAGATAGTTTTATATGAAAAGCCAATTTCATTCACTTGTATGTAATGTTATTATCCGCATCATGTTTTAATAATTAATGAATATTTAACAAAAAAGTGTTTTTATCCAGTATTTTAGCACAATATTTTTTATTGATATAGACAAAGGATATCAACCAAGTTCCCCATACAGGTCATCAATGTTTGTAGATTTTTAAACATTTATAACTTTTCGTAAAAAATTGCAATCAATTAGCTCTCTGTCTTTTGATTCATAATGTCCCCACATCTCAGCACTTTAATTTAAAATTGAACCAATAAGACTATAAAACAAATTACGCTTATCGAATGATGTCGTAATCTAGTTTTTGTATCAGTTTCCGTTTTTGTAGAAATGTACATTAAGATACTAAAGCGTTGTTTTACATTTAATATTATATAATGTAAAACTATGAGTTGTGATACACAACCCTTTCGAATATCATCATCTTTGTTTTATTCACATTTATCGTTTTAGATCAGTTAAAGTAGATTGTAATGTATGTGGCGTCTCTGCGAACAAGACTGTGTCGTCTGCAAAAAGGAGAATACATAACACGGGTTTTAACACGGGTCCTCCTGTTATACCCCCCACTTTCGATTCTAAGGAGTTTGATGTTGTAATGGACACACGACTTAACTACGCTATACATACTATTTTTTAGCTTTAGAGTTTATGATGTATAGGCGATCGTTGTATCGAAACATTTTTCGTAGTGCACGAATTTTTGGGAATTAAGTATTTTTGTTATCACGGATTAAAAAAAAGTAACAATCAATAGTTGTTTTTCCCTTTTGGAAGTCGAACTGATTTGGTATTATTTTATCATTTCTAATAGTCCATTTGGTTAATCGGTTTAAAACAATTTGAGAATAAAGTTTTCCGAATACATTTATCAACGTGATGCCCCTGTAGTTTTCTGCATTTTCAACGTCACTTTATTCATTAAAATTTGAGATACTCGCGAAAAAGGTCAACAAACCTAACTTCATTGATATCATGTTTGAAGACTTTTACCTTGAATGGTATCTTTGGCGCTGGTTACAGCGTTGTAAATAACAAAGTGTTCCGGTAGCTTATCTACAATTTCCCCGTTTCCTCCATTCCATTTCATACCCAAGTCATCTTTAAGTTAGCAACGTCCACATAGCATTCTGTCAATTATTTTAATGCATTGTTAATAAGTGAGTATTATTAGCGGGAAAAGCCAGGGCTGATTTCTAGATTTTTCAATTTAATCAATGAATGAATTGCATTTTGTTACCAGTTATTGAGACATGAACGTGCAAAGCATGTGGACCCCAGATAATTTCATGTGAATTTTGTTCGTTGTGTGTAAGTTCATATGAAGCTTCCATCGTTCTATGTATATCATAAATCTCCTTAATATATACCAAAATGTCTTATTCATCAATTATTCAGTATATATATCCGGTAAAATTATTACCGTACTCGTACGTTTAAATTGCCTGGTTTCAAGCAACACTCACGGCTACCTTCTGATTCCATTTTCATTACAGTTAAACTGAATTTAAATATCTTACAGCAGAAACGGGAACCAGATTCATAAATACTCAATAATTTTTTTATTATCTTAAAATGTTCCTGAAGCTTAAACTGAACGTTCACAGATAATTTAAGGCTTTTCGAAAGCGTTACGTCACACACATAATTCTTTGATCTTCCAGCTTATTGCTATAGCAGTGGAATAAATCCATTTACGGCATATATCGCATATTAATCTTGTGTAATATCATTACATGTTGCATCACTTTGTTCCTAAAGGTCTCAATACACAGTTGAATTTTGTTCTTTGTATTATATAAAATAAGGTATAGGATTTCACTGGTAAAAAATGAAATTTACATAGAAGTATATTTTTTCATAGCAGGAATGTATACACACATAAAAATGCACAATAACTGGTAGGTAGACCACGTTGTTTTTTTTTAAAGAGTGTGCAGTGACACCCTGAGCTTTTTTGAAAAAAGAAGTCCTGTAATGCTCATAAATACAGGCATATGTTGAAATCCTATAAAAGTCACATTTGAAGTTATTTTGACACGTCGACATAACAGAGTGATAAATCCAACCATGACATCATTTTATATTAACCTATTCATCACTGCGTTTTCTTGCGTACAATGTCGAACTGCTATCCAGTTTGGCCAATATCTTAATGACGTCAATAAATCATCAAAATACGTCATTATTTTGATACGTCACCCAGGTGACATACAGCATGTACCATGAATGACGGAATCTAGTATTCTTCTTTGATTTTTTTCTCTTTTTCCTTAAAAAGATACAATGAAAACGAAACAGTAAATATACAGATTTTGTATTGTTAAAAGATTTGTGTGCTAAGTTGCAATTAAATCTGAACGTGTCAGCAAAATAAATATAAGCTCGAAAGACCCAAGCGTAATATAGTTTTACTAACTCGATTAATAACTATAAGTTACCCATTCACAGATAACACCAATAAGAACACAACTTTTAATTAAACGAGTATAATTCCTGTTGAATACGGGCTGAGATATCAGCAACATCATAAATTGTGTTAATTAATTAGTTATTTTTCAATGAACTGTGGAAATGTCAATCCTATTAGTAATACATTACTGCAACACGAAACCATTGCGACGACAAAATGTAGCACCATGTGCGGAGGTAGTTATTAAATAATCACAACAGAAATTACGTTTTTTTTTAAATATAGATATATAGTTATACAACTAAGGTGTGATCATATTGTGGTTATTTAACCCCAGTCTTTAAGTCTACATAGTTCAATAATCCGAATTTCCCCAGAACCATACTCTCCAAGTCTATACCTTTCCTAACTCTAACTGTCCCTCTGACTGAGTAACGTGTACTTTTACATCTCGTCTCAAATTTACAGGACGAATCATAGTAGCTCTAGACAATATAACCTTTACTATCCAATTAGGTGACTCGCCAGGCGGTTTAATCAATGACTAGCATTTCGTTGTAACAAGTGCTGTGCTTTATCCTAGATCAGCTTTTCGGTAGTACATGTAACAAAAAGCGTAAGCGTTACAAAAATGAGAGAAAGATTATAAAACGTTTAAATTATAGAACACTACTCACTAAAATGGAAACATATTACTTATATAATTTAAATAAAACACTATTTTAAAGAATATATGTTAGACCGTGTTAAGCAGGTCATGGCTGTTATTAATCAAAAGGAGGTAAATGACGTCATATGTGAATTTGTATTAACTTTTATAAAACAGTTGTTTTTAACGCAAGTATTATATTACTTAAACAGTCGTATTTCAGGACCATTTTCCGTTATTTATTTCATTTATTTTGTATACTTGTAAATTGTAAATGTGTGTATAAGTTTAAACTTATTGATGTTCCTTCGATTATGAAACAAGTTATTATAGTTTAGACAAATCGCGCTCTTAGAATTCCTGGATAGAACCAGTACTAAACATATGCGGACAAAAAGTGTCTTGCTCAAGGAAACCACACGTGGCCGTGGTGAAGGATCAAGCCCACGACCCTCAGATCCTGGATTCAATGCTCTACCACTAGACCACGCGCTCCACACATGTATAAGTGTAAGTATATAAGCAATACATACTGTTTAAACTAAACTTGTGTTGCAAACAAAACGTGTTCGCTGTTAATTTTGATTTGTTTATAAAAATTATCTATTTATTACAAAAAACAACAACACTTTTTGGTCAAACCTGTTAAATACCTAGTATTGATATTTTTACATATTGGGGAAGCAGGGCCCGACTGTTTCGGTTGGTAACACGTCTGACTATCAGTCCATGTTTGTTTTTGTTTTTTCGGTCGGCAATTGTGTCAGTGGTCATAGGACATGGACGATTTAATTAATTGTGTCCCCTTTGAATATTCGGGGAAATATACAGAAACTTCTGTGGAAGCATTGGAGCGAGTGTGATTTTTCAAAGTGCAAAAAATGTCTTAATAACGAGCATTATTTTATATATGATTCTTTTTTATTAACAACTTCCTCCACAACAATATATTTTAATTATATTTTTATTATATTTTTATTATATTTTTATATATTTTTACCATATCCGGTCTTCTACTGGAGTGAAAAATATTTATTAGCGGTTTTATGGCGGAAAATCAGCGTAACGCTGGCGGTGGTAGTGAAACTATTTGAAAGATGGGTAGCGCTTGAGGATGGTGGATTTTCTAAAAGCTTTTTTTCTAACGTTCAGCATGCAAGCGTTCTTTTTTTCGGTTGTCATTATGTTGAAAATATATTTCAAAAACATAACAATGATGTAACCGTTTTCTGCAAAAAAAACAACAAATTAACAATTATTGCCATTGAGCTGTAAGAGAGATATATCGATTAAATTTTGCAAAATAATGCACACAGAACCATCTAAGAATAATTAAGTGTAATCAGTTACTCGGAAAGCTTATGGCGTGAGTTACAAGCCGTAATTCCCATTAACACGCAAGTCCTTTATTTATTGAACTCACGATATGAACGGTCCTACAGAATGTTATAGTATATAAGGCCTTCGCTTTGCGATCAGTTGCAATATCGAAATCTATAACCAGATAAATAAGCATAATCTTAAAGAAACTTATTGACGATGTCTATGTATATTATATTCTGTTTAGATAGCTCCGGTATCACTCAAGTTACACATATTACCTTACATATATATTGGTCTAATCTCCTCATACACATACCCGTTCTTGAAAAAGTGAAGTTGTTTTTCAATTTGTAATGAAAAAATATAGTGTTGTTTTTTTTTAATTATTTTGATCAAATGTATTGATAAATTTTGTTTAAAACCTCACAAAATACTCTCTCTGGTACCTATTCTACTGACATTCAAAATAAAAAAAAACTTTTAACTGCGTAATTTGGTTCTCAAATTATGCCATCGTTAAATAAACTGCAGACGCAAAATGAACGTTTTTATACTTAATGAGCATATTTGTATAAATATTAGGAAAATCTATTATACTCCATATTCAGATTAAATTGCTATAAACAATTATTTTAATCCAGTATGCACATTTCATATATTGAACACAATATAAAAGGCCAATTTTAGGCGTATCCGTAAATAATTGTGGCATCCGAAATAGGGTCAGTTGTAGAATAGCGGTATGTAGATACTCTGGTATGTCTCGACAAAATGGCATCCTATTGTGCGCAGAGTTAGTTCGCATGAAAAACTATATTATTCGTCCTTAAACATGCATGAGAATAAAACTACTATTTGATGCTTTTTTCGGTACATATGCACCTGCCACTCATTGCGGGTCAGAGTATTAAAAATTAGGTTAGCGAATGGTCAAAATGGCCGAAATCCAAGGTGGCCGCCAAAATCATATTTTTTTTAATGTTTATGTATAAGTAACACATTTTAAACAAAATAAAACAAAACAAAGACAAAATGATTTGTGTACATGTTTTGTATAAAAAGATAAAAAATGAAATGTATATTTAGTGAAATCCGATAAGAATATGTTCAGTATTATCTTATCTTCGAACGAAAATAGATAATATTTATTTTACATGTTATAGATAGAAAACTATTCGTCTGATGTTAAAATACTGAAATATTCTGAAAGAAATCACATTAAAAATGTCAAATATTGACGATTTTAAAGATACCTTTCAGTATAGGAATCTTTGTTTTTTTACAAAATTAACATGTTTTCATGCTTTTTGTAAATGTCTTAAACTTCAAAAAAAAACAATGTACAGATATTTTTAATATTTTCCAATAAGTATATGTTAAACTGGCCAAATTCAAGATTGCCTCAAAAATATATACCATTCATTTCTCAATATATAGATAAAACATTGATATACAACAATAGAAACGTGCTAGATATAATCTTTAAACACGGATAAATATACACTAGTTTACATATTTTGTATCGATAGATAAAAACATCTATTCTGACTGAAATGTTAGTAAAAAGTTATTAATGGCCGTCGTTTGATATGGATGCCAAACATCATATGTGTTTTACCTTCAATATTGGAAACAATTGTTTTAAAAAAACAGCGACGAAGTGGAAATATGTTACATGTTTTGTGCAGTCAATGTTCACATGTAATGAAAATAGCAATATTTCTATCCTTAACGAAATCAATAAAAATATGCCAATATTAACTAAATTTAAGACGGCCACCAATACCACATATATTTACAAGACATCAGATAACATAACTGCTTTGGATGCTGTCCATAACTTTTTTAAAGAAACGGATATTTTTTTATATTATATTAAATAATAATATTAATAATAATGAATAAATAAAAACAAAACGTAATTTGATGCGTGCTTTGTTCATGTTGACTAGCTATTCTTTAATAAAATAAATTGTAATAAAATATCTTTTTTTCGCCTAAAATAGAGATTTATAAACTGCCGAATTTATTTATATGAGCTTTTTGTCTTGAATAAAAATATATATAAAGTTGGAAATATGCACCCATTTATGTACCAGTGTGTCCTGTCTAAATAAAAAATTATATTATCTGAGAATGCCTGTCATAAAGGAGACAAGAAATGTAAATCAAATACTTCTTTCTTTTTGTCTGCTTATTAAATGTCTTTCTCTCATTTTCTCTCTATCTTTTTCTTTATTTTTAAATATGTTTGCCATCAGACAGTTTCGAAGCTGTATAATTATTATGAAAGTATTCAAGAGAAAGACTTGAACGACATGAAAGGGTCTGCAAGATGTGTGACAGTGCTGAAAAAGAAGACGAATTTCATTTTGTATTACTATGTCTGGTTAACGATGAACTTAGATGCAAATATATTTATAATGATTATGGCTATATACGTAGACCAAATATGTTTAAATTTATAACTTTCTTCAATCAAAAAATAAATTGGAAATTGTTAAATTAAGCAAAAATTATTTCTGAAGCATTTGTAAAACAACGCTCTATAATGAATAACTGAATGTGTTCATTCTAAAAAAAACATTTGAGTATATACATACTAAAAGCTAATTTATATGAGTATTGAAATGTCGATAGTAAGAGCGAATGCGTGTGGTTGGGCGCGCGCGTGTATGTATGTGCGTGTGTGTATGTAAAAATGTGTGGATGTTATTATCTCAACTTGTTATGTGTTTATGCGTTTAATTATATGTTATTACAACATTGTAATTTGATGAGGAACTATATATAGTTTAAATCAATAAAATAGTTTGATAATATAAAGATATCTTATGGTGTTTAATGTCAATCTTAACACGTAAAATAATTAACTATGGTATATATAGTGGTTCTTCCAAGTACAACAATTCCTTAGAAAAAATATGCAATGAATAAATGAAGCAACGCATGTATATTTTTATAAAAATGTAATATAAACTTCAACAATCCGGGGCTTTCATAGCTCATTAATTATGCGTGAAGATTAAGATATTGTTTATTATTGTGTCATGTGCATACATTCATTAAGTAATACATATATACAATTGACATAATTATTTGGCACCCGGCCCATTGAGCCTATATGTCACCAGGATAATCAAAAATGTAATTATATACAAAATTCGTAAATACTCTATTGTATACATAGGTTAACTATGACGTACAAATCCTGACAAAATATTAGTAAAATATTCCCTGAGTATCCAATATCGTCAGTATGGAGTGTAGTTATGATAGATATGTTATAAATATAATAGGAAAAACAGGCAATATATCATACATCAACAATACATGAGATATTAAGTCTGACATAATAGTTGGATTCGCTGATAAGATATGTGCATGTATGTATGTAAGCTTGCATATCATTGTCATGTTATACTTCTACTGAGTTCAAATATATTGAACGGAGCAGCTTACCCGCCACATTTTCAGTTTTATATTTGTCAAAATATTGAGTAGCGTTAAAATTGTATGCGACCTTAACAGACAATGATGTATTGGTTTTACATAGCTTGAATTTTCTTTCTTATTCAAGTCCAAATTCCATGCGCGTTCATCAAAATCAGTCAAGCTAGGTTAAAATTACCGGCTAAATAGCATGCAATATATTATGTTGATTTCTTGACATCAAATTACTGAAACGTGTCTAAGCCGTTTCCATTGTTTTAACAATGTAGCGTATCCAATTATTATTCACATTTTCCAGAAAAATATATACCGTACAACTGTGTCTATTTCATGAATCCAACAAAATAAAAAAATCACAATAACTAGTATTAAGCGTAAACATACAAGGTTTGGACTTAATGGGGTAATTGTTATGCATTTATTCTCAATCTTAGACAGGTTTGTATAAGAAATAGATCAATGCTTATCTAAATTAAACCTAAGGTCGGTGTTTTCAGCAATCCAAAATTACCAATAGAAATATTTGCTTTTTATTTTGAAAAGAGGAAACATGTGCTTTCGCATAATTTATGTAGTCACATTATAGGCATTTCCTTTAATAAACCACCATATATTTCATCAATATTGCGTTGGTTAAAGTTATATATAGATTGATGATGCGACCTATAAATTGCCTGTTAGTATGTCAGTGGTATGACAGATAATCAAATTCGTTCACCTATGTATATTTTTAGGATGAACGTAGACGCACATTCGGCGATGGTGGGACTATTTTATAAAATGTTCATAAGTTTAAGCTGATCAATAATTGTTAGATAAACAAATATTGCTATTATCTCAGTTTGTAAGTTTTAAACACGCGCGTTTTATAAATTATCCGTGTTGGGGTTATATTTTAGGTAAGCCATAGTCCTTCCTTTCTTACCACGAAGTAAACTAGTTTTTGGTAAATATAATAAATAATCGCAAGTATGCTAAAGTATACAATTGCATTTATAAGAAAAATCTATTAGTGCGGCATGCCCAACAAATATCAATTATTATATATTTCATGTTACAGTATTAACAGCACTCCCGTAACGGGGACCTGCATGGCAAAATGGTCTATTATCTTACGACCACTTATCTCTCACAGCTGATGTCGTAGATGTCGTAGATTTGAGCCTAGGTCAGTCTATGATATCCATATGAGAATGTTACCAAGTTTCTAGCGGACTGTCAGTTGCCATAGTCCAATCCATGTGTATGTCTCCACTTAGCAATGAAGATGAAGATGATATTTATAACATTTTACGTGGTTAGACGACGAGCATTGAAGGCCATTAAAGCAATATATTTCCAATTTCTAAATCTTCAGGACTCACACCACTATTATCTCCCTTGAGTACTCCGGACCTACAGGTGAAGGAGGTAGAAATAAAACTTTAGTTCTCTTTTTCTTCTTTTTTCAGGGCTTTGTACTGCAATGTTTTGTTTTTTGCTGGCATGAGTTAAATGGTCAGTATTTTAGAAATCACCACTGAAAATTTGATGCTGATACCAGCTTTCTGGACAATTCTGTGTCATTTTAGAATCGTTGGTTCGAACGGCATCTAGGGCGAATAGTTGACATATTATTACTCTGGAAATTGATAGGTCTCACAAAAGCATTGAATTTAAAAAAAACCAACCTGGTCAAGGTATACTTTTTTTTCTTTATAATTGCATATCTTGAACCAGTGAAGAATTTGAGCCCAGACACATGCTGCAGAATTTAATTTTTCACTCTGTTTTGGACATAAATGTTACAATGGAGCCCTATGGGAAATGTAATAGTGGTGTGAGACGTTAACAGAAACTGACAGATCTGCATGTTGCAGTGTTGAGGGATGCTGATTTCTTTAAATAGAAGGTATTAAACTTTAATTTGGACATGTTATGAATAGTTGAACACAAGCAGAGTTTTTAAACCTTTTTCAATATAACTAATGGTGCAGATTTGCATTTTTTTTTTCATGCATTTATGATAGAGATTACACACATTAACCAAACTTTGTATATGTCAATTTCTTGATATTCATATTATCCATGTATGATTTAGTATTCTGTTAAATGTGGAAACAAAAAGAGAGATACATCATGTTTAATGCATGGCAGAATGCTGGTTTACTCTGTAGATGGTCATTTTGGTGTTTCCTTGCCCTAAGTTTAGGTTTATGAGCAGTGTCCAGTCTCATATTTCATGAACACCTGTCCTCAGACAGATCCCATTTGTGACACTCTCTCCATCATGTGTGGTTTTGCCATATTTCTGTAGAGCTACCAACCCTTAATTCAGGTTGAAGTATCTGCAAGATCACACTGAATTCCAATGGACATGCTTATTGCTCAGATTGTGAATTTTAAGCTGTTTTTTTACATTAATTTATTACCCCACCCACTTATTTCTGCATACAAAAATAGAGTTGTTTGCAAAATGAAATAAATTGCATTTTTAAAGTGGACTGGGCATTTGTACTAATTTTTATTGTTTAATTATGAAAAGGCAGTAGTTGCAATCTTGCCAAGAGGCCAGTTTACTGTTAACTTCGGTTGTTTTCAGTTGTCGTCGCATTAAATTCTGCGTCAAATCATTGAATTTGGCGAAGTTTTTGCTTGTACTCCATTTTTATAGAAAATGCTATAGATATGCAGAATTTTACATTGAATGTCATGTATGCATTATCTATTGGGCCTGTGTTGCCCTTCTTATATTGGAATTGATGTGTAGACAGGGTAATGGAGTACTTTTAGCATGAAAATAGCTTGAATTGTTTGCTTGTGTTGCTGCCATATCATTCTGATATTGAAATTTTATCTAAAATATGTTATGTTTAATAAGTTTTGTTCCACAATATCATTTTTTTTGTAATCAAAATGTCTGTTTTTCTTCCCATTTTCAAACACCTTTTCATTTTACCATGTAGTTGTGAAAGTTTCAGACCTTTTTAGACACAATTGGTCAAGTTATCATGAAATTTAGACTGTAGGGTTGTGAATTTTTGCTTTTTTACAAGAAATAGCAGCATTTTGACTGAAACCATGTGTCACTAAAACTTATTTTATTTCAGAACTAGTTCAGATATGGGGATACATTTAGCTTTATTGAACTTGTATTGAGTATTGTTACATAATATGTAACTTTAGAATCTTAATTTTAAAAAAAAAGTCCTCTTCAGGACTCACACCACTATTATCTCCCTTGAGTACTCCGGACCTACAGGTGAAGGAGGTAGAAATAAAACTTTAGTTCTCTTTTTCTTCTTTTTTCAGGGCTTTGTACTGCAATGTTTTGTTTTTTGCTGGCATGAGTTAAATGGTCAGTATTTTAGAAATCACCACTGAAAATTTGATGCTGATACCAGCTTTCTGGACAATTCTGTGTCATTTTAGAATCGTTGGTTCGAACGGCATCTAGGGCGAATAGTTGACATATTATTACTCTGGAAATTGATAGGTCTCACAAAAGCATTGAATTTAAAAAAAACCAACCTGGTCAAGGTATACTTTTTTTTCTTTATAATTGCATATCTTGAACCAGTGAAGAATTTGAGCCCAGACACATGCTGCAGAATTTAATTTTTCACTCTGTTTTGGACATAAATGTTACAATGGAGCCCTATGGGAAATGTAATAGTGGTGTGAGACGTGTATGACGTGAATCAAATCTTTCAACATTAACTGAATTTTTATTCAATGTTTTACATTCTAATGAGAGCTATAATTCTTTTGAATGCCTATGGAATCTTTCTTGTATAGATAGTGATGTATATTAAACCTGTCATCCGCTTTTGTCATTTAATTGAATAGTAAATATAAGGAATCATAACAGTTTACGGCGCGTGTTATGAAACGTGACTTGAACGAGTTTTTACCAATTAATTGTATTTCAAACATATTATATCATTTTTGTTTCGACATTTTACTACAGAATGTAATCAAATTAGAAGACATTTAGAAGATGGAAAACAAGCGTAGGTGATTTTGTTGAAACAACATTGAGTGCATTTCCGTCTGATAGGTAGTTAATCTTATTTAGAACGACTAAGTATTTATCATATTGTTTTTATTAATAGTACACTGCATCGTAAGCTTTGTAGTAAGGTAGTGGAATCGGGCTATATATATAGTATACGGTTATTTTGCAGCGTTTTGTACAACAATTGAATATATTGTACGAATACGTATTGTGGCAAAAACCATAGTCCAATATTGCCACATTGTACAAAACACTGTAAAATGTTGCTGTTTTTTTTTTTATTCTATATCTCAATCTGAAACAAATTTTTCAATAATGTAAAAAAAAATATCAAGATCCTTTAAAATAAATAAACAGTGTGTTCAAACCGGCAGACGAATAGCGGAGATTTTTTCCACATCATCGTTATGTGGAACAATTTGTCAATTGTTTGTTTTTATCGTTGAAATTTCTACTAAATCTTTTTAGTCGCCATTTTGAATTTACAATATAATAGTACAATATAAAACTTATTGGATCAAGAAAAACCTCTACATAGTGTACAATGACGTGGTAACATATGTAATAGGTGATTGGCTAAACACTTACAGGTATAGAAGAACAATATTTACCAGTTACTTGCAGACAACTGTGATTAACTTCACGATGTTCTGCCGCCAATAAATCTGGATATACTTTGCATAACCTACGATGCGTTAAAATTACGTAAAACATTTTTTATGATTTTAATTGGATAAAAATTTAAAACTTGTGTCATAAAATGTCTTTAAAATGAATTTAGTTACAAATCACTCGATGCAAACGTCACAATTAATTTTTGTTCTTAGGTTAGATCAAGAGTGAATAACTTTATCGCCTATAAAAGCATAGACACGTATATTTCTCCAGGCATCACTGTTTAGTTCTTCAGTATTAACCAGCCCAGTTAGTCATATTTTGTTAAATATTGACTCTGACTAAAATTGAAACGGCATTTTTACGTTAATTGTTATTTTAATTGTTGAAAAGATATTAATCTACTCGGCCGTTCTGCAAATTCCTTTTCATGTCTAAAAATGAACGCAATGTCAATGCAATTTCAACGCACTGTCGGTTATATTCGCCAGACAGTTTTATTGCTGGATGAAGAAACAGAAGCTTGTAAACAAATCTGGGCAGTGACTGGTAAGTTATTTCACATAAATGTTTGAATCAAACATGCTGTTATTTCAAAACTCAACGGTGAGAGGGAATTTGAGACTGAACATTAAATCACTTCCTTACCAAAAGAATGAAGACGCTCCGGATTTATTAAATGGAACGGTGATTATACTGTTGTGGTTAGTGGAAGAAGAAATAAACACTTTATGAAGTTTATAAGTTATATCCGTTGTTTGTAAATGTAACTAGATCAAATAAGGCACGTATAAAGTAAGAACTATAAACAGTACTTTGATGAAGTACAGTAATCTTGGTGAATGTAGTAGCGATGTCAAATAACGAACTTTATAAAAATATTAAATAATCGGAGTATTGCTTATTGTTTTTTATTGATGTAAATGTAATAAAGTTGGTCATGATTATACATCTTGAAATTAGAATAATATATAAATGTTTTTGAAATCTTAGCAAGAACAGAAAATATCCACTTTTTTAGAGACAGTATAATTACATTGCGTCTGAACTTTTTGATTGCCAAAATTAGAAAAGTATTGTATCGATACTAAAGTAGACTGTATTAAACTGTTTTCAAAGAAATTAAGACACAATATGATATGTCTGATAAGCCTTAAGTGCAGATATAGACTAACAATAAAAGGTGCGAAACAGGTGTACACAATCTAAAATTATAATCACATTGAGGGCTAAGACTACATAATAAAAATTAGAAAATATAATATTATTAATGAAATGTTTAACTTGATAAAACTTATATAGAATACAAAGCCTTTGAATTTATGTACGAAATGTGAAAGGCAGAGTAACAGCCTTGGAACACGTGTGTGTATATAACGCAGTGCTATCACCAATACTTTGAAGATCAAAGGACGAACCCACAAATCAGTTAAATTAGTTTACAAATTAAATCCTTCTTAGAGTAAGTTAAAATGGTATATTCATTGTATTCTTAGAATAACAATATATTTTTTTAAAAATATTTACAATAAAATGTTCATGATATATAAATTTCAGAGATCTAATACTTCTTTGAAGCACATGTTTATGCAAATCTAAATAAAATCAAAATATTTTGTAAAATCATCTTATATAAACCTAGACAAATTACGCACGAATACTTTCAAGGTAGAACGAGTACACAGCATATGCCTTAAAGGCAGTCTGTCACAAGAATATTTAAAACAATTTCCACGAATTTTATTTTCAGAACAAAAATGTGCACTACCTATCAGATGAAGTAACACAAGCGGACAGTGGCTTGTTCATGACAATTAATTAAACATAATATTTCAAACGTAGACGGGTTTCAACAGTTGCTATCAATTGTTAAATGATAAAGTCATGATTTGTTTTAAACCATTGCTTTGGAGTTGATAATAATGATGCAAATACACCATATAACATATAACATTATCATCTGTTATTATCGTGCAATTATCCCACTGCTGAATTGGGATAATTCGTGATTAGGATATTTAATATTGAATAGTTTATGCTGCCATTCATTTCTCTGAAATGTTTATGTTAACAGACAAGCCACTATTTTCGAATACACTATCGTATTACATTTATAGAGCTATTTAATTGTTGTCTGGTATAAGTAAAACAAATGAAGTGCTGCTGGCTTCTTCAAATCGAATAAACTGTTTCTGTGCAAGACAATTTCCAATTTAAGATAATGATAAGTGATGGAGAAATTCAACGAGAATCTATTTTATTCTAATCAAGTGTCATATTCAAAATCATATTTGGATTTTTCCTTGCGTCATACAATAGCAGAGACGTATAAACAGGTATAGGAAAATACAGGCATTTTTTACCCCAATTTTCACGTGGCATATTTGGCGTTTTATAAATTTACAATAATATACAGTTATATACATTTATAATATACTGTTAGTTATTGTGACAACTTTCTCATTTTAGCCAATTTTTAATGTAAGAAATAAGAAACAAATTATCTAAATATCTATTTGAAATTCTCGCTACAGATGTAGAACTAATTACTATTTCATTGACAATAGTATCAAATTTTATGTATATTTAAAGCTCAACAAGTCAAGAAAATGATACGTTATGTCTATTCTAAGGAGTTGTTGAAATATGTGCGATAGTCTATTTTTCAAACAATATTGTATAAGTATGCTCTATTTAATGGAAAAAAAACAACAAAATTAATTATATTCATTAGACACTTCCTAAATGTCATCAAATGAGAATATATTCAAATAGATTACACAGATACGTGTACCCTGCAAAATTCACAGAATTCACACAGTCATTGCATTTTAAAACGCAAGAACACATGAAAATCATACCTGAATTTCAACATGCATGCTGTTAGCTGTTTTTCAATTGCACATGAATAAGTATTAGAATTGTAAACGAATTAAAACAATAAGCATTTATAAATCAAAAGAAAAAAACATAAAATGAGATTTGATGTTTTTACCTTTGATTTTAAAATGCACTGAGTCATACAAGAATGTAAATTCCTGTTCAGATATCGTTTGATAAAGCGCATTCGAATGTGTACGCATTGCAATACATTTACATTTACATTACTACTGTGATAATTTGAACGCGTCATACGTGAAACAAAATGTGTTTTTGTTCTTCTTTTAAAATATCAATATTTTCACTGACTGAGATGAGATTCATAATCATTTGTTTTAACTAGAAATAAAAATACACAAAAAGAAGTCGATTGCGCTCAATTAATTTAGAAACAATGTAATAACTATTTTGATTAGTAATTCATGGTTCCTATAAATGAAAAGGTGCAATGGAATCTTAATGGCAGTGAATAAACTTCATTAAAATATAAATATTTTATCAGTATTTTTAATAACAATGATACTTTCAGTTACGTCATTTCCGGATCTGACTCTTGCGTTTTTTAAGTCACTTATTGTAATGTCTTTCAATATATCGATCGGTGTTGTATATATAAACCGTCTTTCTTACGACTTGGCCAAATGTCTAAATGACGTCATTTTATCATTGAAAATACAGTTTTCTTGAGTTGATAGACGACAAGTAGTGCTTATTATTTATTATGTGTATAAGATTTTGTTAACTTGCCGGCAAAAACATATCAATATATTATATACCAGTCTTGGGACATTCAAGTAAAATCCTTGGATTACATTTTCAAACTTTATTCACAGCACTTTGTTTGTAATATTTTTTTTTATGAAAATGCGTCATATAAGACACTTTAAAAATGATCCTTTAACATATAGAAGGCGTCCAAGATATAACACAAAAGTAAACAGTGAATCAGATATAATGATGAACTATGAGAAAAAAAATCAGTGTAGTATCATTGATAAAAAAACTAAATTTAATTTAAATTTGTATTGTAATTCAAACCGAAGCATATGTGCAAATTACATTTCTATTGAATCATTCACAAATATGTGGATTTCGTGCTTTCCGGTTATTTAACTGTTGTTTTAGTTTCTCCAGTAATATCACAGTGACTATACTTTGTATTACACATATCCGCTCGTGCAAATCTGGTTTATTAATCACTCACTGTTAACCAAGAATCGTGAGTGGTATATGTTACCAAACGCGGGTTCTCATTAATCACATAGACATTTCACCTTAACGTGACTTGGATTAACGCTGGCTTTCTTAAATATAAGTATTCTTTTGAATATTGTCTTGCCTTGATATACAAACAACTGTGAACATCAAGTAAAACGTAAAGTGTTTTGTACAGCGTAACAAATTGTCAGTGCTAGAGAGTTAGAAAACATGCGCATGTTTGGTTGGTATTGTATATTGTAGTTATTTTGATTGATTTGCTTCTATTTCCTAGACAGCGAATTTCAAATTGAATATATAAAAATGTACTAATGTACATCAATAATTTCTTTGTATCATTTTTTTTACCCCAGCTCAGACGTAATAAAAATGTAAGAGTCTAGATTCTGCATCAGTCTAAATCTTAATCAATTAATCAATTAATTAATGAACCATATTGATATTAAAATGAAAATTCCACAGTTATTATAACTGTAACATTTAAAAAGATTTTAGTACCTGTATTTGTATTTTAGACTTGAAATGAGATTATCCACAAAAAAGTTTGGAAGTTGTCTAAGTTATAATTTATTTATGTTTGTTGTAATAATCTATGACAATACAGCAATATTGGTCACCAGGCTCGTTGGTTATCATATTCCAGGCAGTTATTTTTTTAAATATATACCATTAGCCATAGATTTGGTTGTCATGAAAGTGGTTTATTGATTGTTCATTATATTGAAATCTAAATGAAAATGAAAAGTTGATTATAGCAAAACATAGTTTACTTGTTCTTTTAACTTTGAATATTCTCAGCCAAAGAGTTCTCAAAATAAATTAAATACTCATATCATAAAGTTATTCTCATTGATATAATGCCATACTTTATAATGATAAATTGTCATGTTCATCAATGTCATGTGATGTTCCATGTTCAAATCGAGTCATGTCGCATAATTAAATGATATCATCATATCATGCGATGTGAACATATTAAGTGTAACAAATTAAACAGTTTTTTTTTTAATTTACTACCAAACCAATAAATTTGGTGTCAACCAAAACGTATGTACTATGGCTGTACATGCAACACATCTGGGCTTGACGGACATTTTACACACATGAACTGATAGCTTATATGAGTAGGATCCAATTAAGGATTCACTATTTTCGATCAAAACTAAACAGTGATTTCAACGAATTACCAAAAACAAATATGTACAGAGCTGAGTATTTGACATCATAAAAAAATACTCGCTATGTAATCTAAATCAAACTTATAAATAGTATATTTTACAAACAGAGAGGATTATTAACCAGGTTCAGTGTAAACTGTATACATAATAGTGTATTTAATAACTATTTTATAATGCTAATTATCCTGTATAAATGCATCGAAATTATACTGGAATAACCCAAGTTGGTGTTCCATAGATTTTAGAGAGTTTTAAAGTGATTGATAGCTGACATTTGTTTAAATACAAATATCAATGATTCTTAATGAAGAAATTTCCATTATTATATACTAGTAAAATTCTACAAATATATTTTACAATACTTTTGATACTTCAGTTCAAATGTATCAATTTTCACCTGAACTGCTTGATTGTTATCATCTAAAAAGATTATCATTATTATTATTATAATAATTATTATTTTAATGTTCCTTACGTTCTCTACTTTCACCATACCTATGAATTAGTATTCCTGTAATTGTGTGTCATCAATGAAATAAATAAGAAATCCTTTTATTCTTCAGATCATATTATCATCGATGTTAAGAACATTTTCATTGCCATCTAAAATATGTAATCGATGTATCCATTAGTCCTTGGATCATTATAAAGGTAATTGTATTTTTATAATGACTAGAATACAATAAAACTTTCAACGTGAAATTATCTTCTCGTTATAATTGTCATTTTATACGGCTCGAAGACACAAAAATAATATTGATTAATTGACTGCGATTTCAAAATAAGGAAGCCCATGTATAATTACTACGGAAATCGTTTGAATCTTTTGTAACTGCACCTAATGCGAGAATAAAGACAGAGGCGTAGCTGCCTTAAAGCCCTGGAGCATGAAAAAAATAAAAAAACGCCAACAAAATGAAATAAAAAGAGATTGGGGATAGGCCTAAGCGATAAAATAAGACGAGAAAGTGTTGTTTTTTTGTGTTTGATAATGCTGTGAAATAATTTCCTGTGTCTTTATGCATATGAACGTTCATTTTGTTCAGTCATCATATGCGCCATGAGTAATAGCTGTAAATATGTCCTGAAATGCACCATATATCATTATATTTGTCACATCACATATCATTACATGTGTCATATCTCATATCAATATATTTGTCACTTCACATGTCATTATATTTTTCACATCACATATCATTATATGTGTTATATTACATGTTATTATGTTTGTCACATCACGTATCATTAAATGTGTCATATCACATGTCATTATATTTGTCACATCACATACCATTATATTTGTCACATTACAAATCATGTCACATATCATATTTATTTATCAATATTATAAAATATTTGTGCGTAAAGTTGTAGATTGGTAAACGTTCAGTGTTTACATTAATTGTTCACTATCTTTACCAATTCACATGTAGACGTATCGTTGCGATTTGTCAAACAGCATTCAGCATCCAGCGTTCACAACTCTAAGTGTTGCGAAGTTAAGATCAGAAGAAAAAATGTATTTTACCTATTTAAATACAACTGCCGTTTTTATTGATACTATTATGTATTTTCTGTTAATGGTACTGATTTATGTTTAAGCATAATATATCCACCTAAACATATGTAAATTATACAGTAAACTCACCAGAAGCCACATTTCAAGTTCATATTTAAAGATTGCATGAGGGAGAATGCCCCAAGACCCCTCTACAATGCCCGTGCCTACAAGTCCAACCTAAGCCAGCTACACCCCTGTAATGATATTAACAATGCTGCACTGAAAGTAAAGAGAGGAAAAAAACAGATAAATCTAAAAATGTCGTGGCAAAGAATGTAAAACATATAATGAAGTATTGCCTTGTTAAGATAGTAGCATTTTCTTGACACGTCAACCACGTCGATACATGATTATATCGACCCAACAGATTGATTGATTGATTATTTGAATATTTAGCGTCATTTTTATGCCATCGAGGGCTAACAGACGATCAGTTAACCTAACCACTGTTTCCTGGGATTTACCAGTTCTCGAGCACACCCCATCTCCGCAAGTAGCTGATAATTTTCCCACTTGAATCAGGGGTGAGAGTCGAATAATAATGAGACACAATGTCGTATATCATCATTCACGGAGACTGTTACGGGCTGAGGATTCGAACTCACGACCCCTAGATTGATAGTCAGACGCGTAACCGACTGAGCTAATCGGGCCCGGCTCGACCCTTCAGGGTATAGGCTGGAAGGTGATAGGTACCTTCTTATTATATACACATGGCATCCTGATGCTCTAATTTACAATTATTGACTTTGACTGAGCCGAATATGTAGTTCTATTGACTTCGTCCTCGGTCAATATTACTTTTCTCTAGTCCATATAACTACATATTTACCGAAGCAGAGTATATAATTATTATATCATCCGTGTACTAGTTATAAAACAAGGAGTTTTAAAGTAATTTTATCAATGGTTAAAAATGTCGATTTTCTCTGGTTACTTTGTATTTTGTACTAGATGACTTACTTTTGTTTATAACGGTGCTATTTAACAACGTCATGTATATTACACGCTTGTAAGAAATGTCTTGCCTATATATACCTCAACAGTGGTCAATATCACTTTGAGCGGACTTTTAATGCGACCCCCTTTGACCAAAAAGAACTGAAGATTTGATATGGGCTTATGCTATTGGGTTGATATGTTATATATAATATTCAGTTTCTTTATATACACATAGCTTCCTGATGTTCTAAAAGGTGTAATACCTGAGTTTCCGTGGATTCTGATGACGCCATCAATATTTCCGGGATGGATACTGTATGAAAACAACTGCACCAAATATTGAAACGACGAGGATTTACGTGAGATCAAAACATCAACATTTATAATAATGCCATTCTGTCAGCAACCGTCATGTGTGTATAAACGTTTATACTAGTTTATTTCAACACGATATCAGTATATCTTTTGCGGTCGGTGAGGACCTACTGAGACTTTTTTAAAATGTTCATGAAAATTGATTCCCTGCCATGACCTGTTTATTTTCTCTGACGCCATACCTTTTATGATACAAGAAATTTTATATTTAAAATAAAATACATGAATACATTGAATATAAACGTGATGTATAATGAAGTTATTATGGTATACATACTACTACATGCATTTAATATGCCGTTTATTGTATTTCAAACTTAGGCTGATATAGAAATCTCTCAATGCTCTGTAAACAAGAAAAGCCAAAATTTAACATGTACCACTAACAAATTTTTAAAGATATAATTTCAAATCGGTATTTTAGTTCTACTTATTACCAACGAATATGGATAAAATGTCAAATAATAAGAAATGAATTTTGCATCCTACGCAGAAACTAAAACCTTCCTATTAAAATAACAAACAACTGCTGTCGACGCAACGTGTGTTCCATTCTCAATGATCCTACTTCATTCATTATCCTTAAAATAAAATAACTATTAATACATATTATGTTTCTAGCAACAACACCGCCCTCAAATATTTACATACAATAGAGAGAGAAGTGTGTTCAGACACGTGACTAAGAACGAAAGATACAAAAATACACTGTTACTATACTGTACCCTAGACATTCACGGCCTACTACTATCGCGCTAATATCTATGGATATGAATAGAAATAGACGCCACTTTCAGCCGCGGTTTATTTAATAGTAACGCTAGACACGTAGTAAAATCAATTAAACTGGGAGCACTATTTCACAAAGCAGCCATTCAGTTAAACAACTTGGGAATGTGTGCGAAATATATCAACATGAATTTAGTCACTGGTAATATATCAATCAAACAGATAATATCTCTACACTTTAACTCTTAGTTTATACAAATCTATTTTAGCTCGATTGTGATAAGATGTTAAGATTATATGCACTGCATCCTGGACAGAGCAGTACTGTGTTTTATGAGAGGTATTGGGTCGAGCTGGGGATCGAACCCGTAACATTCTAACCATTTCACTACTGCCTCCGTTTTAACCTTTGTGTGTCAGAAGTATTAATTGAATTATGGTTGATGTAAAATTAATATCCTTATCGTCTGCCCTATAAATATACGGAAACTTACCTCGTCAGCAATTCGGGAATGGTGCAAATATGAAATCAGTATAGTATCCTAATATGTGTGGAAACCATTTCTTTATTTTCTATTTGGTTAAGGGACATAACTCTTGTAAACGATTTAAGGCATCATAGTTTGTATATGTGTGACCATAGATGACAAATATAATTTTATATTATATTTTTTTTGATAACTTTCCTCAGTTGTTGGTATAACAGATAAAATTCTTAATAAAAACATCAATATGTGTTGTTTTTAGTGCTTACATTTTCAAAATTTATGACCCAAACCTTAAATATTTCTTAAATATGAACCTTCACATAGGTTTGGTATTTAATATGTGTATGTAGTCAAATAGTTCAGTGTCGCCAACTATGATTTAAAGCTCGGGAATAAGTGTAGGTCGATATCACCATTACATTGTGTACTGTACCATTTGCCTGTATAGTTTGAAAACCTTGTCATAGGTCTAGTCGGCTCGTGGCAATAATGACCCATCAGCTAAATTGTTTACCTTTACTTAATAATCAACTTACATGAATTATATTCAATGACGGACTCTAGTGTGACAATAAATAGAGATATATAATGTTTGATATAGCTGTTAACTTACAAGAAAAAAAGTATTGATAAATACACCATATATATATGTGTGTGTGTGTGTGTGTGTGTGTGTGTGTGTGTGTGTGTGTGTCGTACTTGCTGTCTGGTATATTTATCAATATCATTTTTATCTATATATACATAGACTGAATTTCCTTTTTATTTTCTGACTTAAACAAATTAATAGTTTTGAACAAACTACTATTTTTCAGAAAGTATGGTTTAAAGTATGATTTTTATATTATTTTTATATTTTAAGTTCCTTATAGTAAACACATTCAAATAGTAAATGAAATTAATCGTCAAAAAAAAAGACAGCTTGAACATCTTCTGTGTTTAGGTAATATATTGTACTTGTGCCAAATCCCCGTTTCAATTTCTAATCGATATGCAGAAACACGTAATCGCGTTAGAACTTTTCTAAATTTTCAAAATTAATGTTTTATAGATGGCCGGGAATTAGTCATTCAAAGGAGCAAAAGGGAAGTCGATTTGAAGACATATTGGAATCAAAGTATGTTTTACAGAATTTTGTGTCCAATATACCATCTTCTGATTGTGTTCACTGAATGGTGTAAATGGTGGCAAAAACGTATAGACCATGGAGGAGAGTATATAAAGAAGATGTGACTCAGTAAATTTGATATAAAAGCACCTGTTTAAAATATTGACGTCGTTTTTTGTTGAATACAACGTCATCATTTTGCCCCGACATATCTAACTGCTTTGCTTTGAATAGTGCCTTATTTTCCTAATAGCTGACGTATCATGCAAAATATGTCCCATATACATTTATTTCAAATACAATAACACTATTGTACATTGTATAATTGAAATAAATAAGTCATGGCAAAATCTACGAACTTTCTGACCCCCACCCCCTCGTATTAGGAGCTTAACCTGCAATTTTGATAGTGTAGTACTACTTGGATAACAATCCGGTCAATTTTGGATGTTTTATTATCCACAAGCATCAACTATATTTACATATATTTGTTATATTTCTTTTATTTTATGCTTTTTGATGAATAATAGAGATTTCTCAATGGATTATTATTCATGGTAATCCACTATTTCAAACAAAAATTGATTAATTGTACTTGCATATTAATTTAAAAAAATTTCATTTAAATAAAAACAAACTTTTTTTTTTGTATAAATCCCATAATAGCTAATGGTGAATTGTGTAACACATTATGTAAATTCATATGACAAAAATACTTAACAAGTTCAAATACTATTGTTTATATGAGACAATAAATTTAATCATAGAATATCGGCTAAAAATGATAAACATACGGTTATAATCGTAACACATAACACCATAGATATGTGATAAATGGATTAAACTTTCTAAATGATATATATTTAAAGCATACCATGGATAGTTTTTTGTTACAGATATTTCTCTATAAGGGATCGCATCCCTTATGGGGAGATGTCTGTAACAAAAAACTACTTATTTACAATTGTCATTAAAAGAGTAACACTTGTGTAAATGCTATGTTCTGTAAAATGAAATTGTAATATTGTAATATATTGTAATGTATTTGAATACAAAATAAAAAAAATACCAAAAAAAAAAAATGTTTTAGTGTAACATAAAAGCCACACGTGAGAATATGACCATTGGTGATCACTTGATGAAATATAATTTGATCTTACATCAAAACAAACAAATATCCTCTATGTGACACTGCTTTTGTATTAAGCTATATATTAGCGCAAGATGGGAAAATTGTCTATATGACAGCAGTCATAATTACTAATATATGATGCATGTGTATTTCCTAAACCTCGCCCATAACTCAAACTTAATCTTAATTTTATTTATCAATGATACGATCTCTATTTGGAAAGTTTTACGATTCTTCTCTTTTCTTCACAAAGAAAGAAAAAATCTTATCTAAGATATCTTTTTATAAATGTATGTGCTCATTAAAATACCAGTATGATGCATACTTGCATTGCGCCAGAGGTTGAACAGTTTTCTTAAACATGCGTTCATTCCTTGATTTAATACCAACCTGACTGAAACATAATGACATAGGTCTGACCAACATCGCTCATGCTTTTACGAGACAATAAGCCGTTTATAATTGCGTATATATCAATTTCTAAAACAATTTATACTAGTTTTGGTTAATTTTAAATATACTGACCAATTATGAAACCTGCATCCCGCAATTAATTCACTCATTGGTCAATTATGTTTTTTTAGTCTGAACTTAATGTTTAAAAGAAATCAGCCTTTTTTTGTACCAAAACATTAAACCAAAGATCCAATGCTTTAAATTCAAACAACTGATTTGCAAAAATGATTTGTAACTTTATCAATTCTAAAATATATGCATGTTTGTATAATCAATTCATCACAACTTACAATGATATGTTTATAGTTTACATTACATTTATGAATTGTGCAAATATTTGTGTAATGATTGCACCATATGTTATATAATGTGTAACATGTGTATACTCTCAGGATTTATGACCTATTAGAATTTCTTATTAAACGATATATATCTGTATAAGGTAACATATTTGTGTTCACTCTCGTATTGCTGCGTGCATGCATTGTATTGCTTGTGTTTATAACAATGAACTGTATATGTTTAATTGTTTCGATAAAATTATGTTCTGTTTTGTTCTGTTCTAGTAATACTGTTAAGTTTTGATTTTCTAATTCATACGGTTAACTTCATTGAGAGTCTGAATTAGTACCTTCTAAAAGGCTATCTTTTTTATATTTAATAAACGGAATATCATTTATAGAGCACAACTATATAGGCCATGCAGCTTTAACGTATCGTTTATATGTTGTACATAGGACGTTCGAGTTGCTAGTCGTTATAAAAACCAATCAAATTATTCACATTACTTGTTACTACTTGTCACGTCATCACATTTTCTCATTCTATAGACATTTATTATAAGAAAAAAAGCGTGTTTTTTTTCATAAAAGGAAAATTATATGCATAAAATCATGCATCCAAAAATAGTGATAAAACCAATCAAATATTCACATTACTTGTTATTACCTGTCACGTCATCCCATTTTCTCATTCTACAGATATCACTGATAAAGATATTGCTTTTATATATAAACTATTACAAAACGAGTAAATTAAGTTGCCATTTTTTTTTCTTTTTAATAACTACATATAGTTGGTAATACGCTGTATTAGTGTCTTAAAATTCTGAGACAGGGCCATTTTTTACGGGTCTTTTCCATAAGATTTCGTCAACAAAGTCCTATACGAGATCGTTGCATTAAGCTCCTAAAATGCTGATCTAAAATCAGCAACGACAAAGCGTGAGAGCTCATAAATGTGGTAACGTCGATAAAAAAAATACACCAACACAAAACAGATTACCTTTAATTTAGATCCCAAACTATTTTGTTGATTTCCGCCATTTTGAAATGTGGAGACAATTTCCGGTCATTCGATCTGAAAAAGTTTCGTACCCGTTTCTAAAAAAAATCTACGTTAATGTGTTACTAATATAGTATTACAACTTTGTCATTTGTTACCCATTAAGCTACAGATATGTTTTTAAAATTTTAGAATTGTCTGTGTTCCTGGTGAGCGTAATTGTTCATACTCTGCAATGCGTGCGAAATGGCTTGTGCTTAAACTGTCTTTGTTATTCAATGCATCCACAAAAACCTTTGTCAAGGGATCAATAACTTCTTCCTACTTTTTTTATTGTAAAGACCTTGAATTATCAAATTGGTTCAAGTTAATATAGATATATATATATGCATAAGCATGCGCCCGTGGTCAAGTCGATATGACACTCACCTTTAGGAACCTTTTGTGTGTTAAACTGGCACATGCAGGCCTATAATATACGGGATAGGAAATGTATTCTATTTGCATATAGTAATGTTACTTAATAAGTAATATTACTAGATTTTATGTGTTAAAAAAATAAAATAAAAAGAAAGTGTCCCTGTTGTCATGTGGTTGCGTAATGAAAATCGGCATTTTCGTATTTTATCTAGTTTGACGGGTTTTTTTTCAGGAGATAGAAATTGTAGATGTCTTAAAATATACATAAACAGTCGTGACAATTGTATATTCCAAACACTCTGGCAACTCTAATTTCAAGAATAATCCCAAAAGTTTGATTTAATATGGCGCCGTCTGGGCCATGTGGCTTTAGATTACATCAGAATTTATCGGTAAAATCGTGTTATATATTATGTCAGCGACAGCTGTTGATTGCTTTATATTAATACCTTATTTTTAGAATAACTGGATTTGTTTTTCCATTTCTGTTATGTTGTTATAATGCTTATATTGACCATGTTTATAAAGAATTTGTAGTGACAACGTGAATGGGGCAATAGGATGTTTTAAAAAAATATGGAATGTTTTAACCAAATTAACTTCTTTATTAAACATTTTAAGAAATATTGATATGTCTTTCAGTTGGGTACAGAGGTTTTATAAAAGGTCTGCATCCTATTGAAAAATTGTTAAATATACTCATTATCATACATCAGGGAGTATATATCACACGTCTCTAAGGAGTCTTTTACATATTTCATATTTTGCGTCTCCCTTTATGGACAGCAGATCGGATATCCGAATAACACAAAAGTTGTGGTCACGTTTTATTTAATAAAGCTACATCCTACATTTGCAGTTTAAATCAAAAGTTGCATCGATGAAATTTTGTAATGCTAAACTTGCATAGATCTGCGTTTCTCCTATTTTAAATGACCAAACGACCCTGAACAAGTTTGCATTTACGCAAGCAAGCAGGTAAAAGAAGCTAGAAAAGGATATGCTTTGTTGGAAGTTAACGAAATATTGTTTCACTTGTTTTTGGATGAGCCAAACCCAAAGAACACATGATCATGCTTCTCAACAACCACCCGAGTGAAAGAAGCTAACACGTACACTTTTCAAGAAAGATGATGAGGCCAAAAAGGTTACTGTGCCAAACATTCAGTCGACAATAGAATATAGAGTGAGTGCAGTGGAAAATCGTTAACATCATCAGCAATGAAACAACAATTAAAGAAACCTTGTCACAATACCCTACAAACTGTAGATAGCAGAGGACAAGAAGATACCTCTACAAAACATGAAGAACTTTGTAAGTATTCTTATATTTAACTGTATTGGTCTATGGGACCAATAGGCTTTTTTGCCCCTTAAGATAAGCATTGATGTCATAACAAATTAGTTAACATTTTTTTTATTTTCCAGAACTGAACTGTACTAATATAATCATCACCAATTTATAGATGCATTCTTGTATGAGTTCAATCTTATTTCATATTGATTCATAAAGCTTATGTGACCTGATGATATTTATGGCTTTAAGAAGCTATTTAGCTCATAACTTCCATAATGACAAAATCTGTCAATATATAGAGACTCTGACATTAATGAATGTTTTTCTTCTTTTTTTCTTACAACTGCTCCATCCTCAGATGTTTTGGATTTGTTTAAAACTTATCAAACCTGAGGTACAAATATATGTCAGAAAGTTCATTCAGCATAATGACGTTCATGCTGAAACTTCTCCCACAGCAGCTGTTTCTACTTCTGTTCCTGATACTAGCGATTTATATTACGAGGTAAGTGAAAAATAAAAGATGGTGCAGTCATCTTTTGATTTACTTTTCAATGAAGAAAAAATATATCGCTACCACCAACTTAGGATACTTCTACCCCGCTTTTCTAAAATATTTTATTTTGTTTATACATGTGCATGTATAAACCGATTCAGCTATTTTGAAACTACGTCATTCTATTTCTAGATGGAACCTTCCGTATTAGTGGTGTTTGTAGTAAGATAGCAGATTTATCTGTTACATAAACTATAAAACAAACTAGATATTAATAGTAAGTGTTTGTACCACTGTCTGTTCCGATAGCGTAATGGTAACGGTTTTAACTGTCAACCCAAATGTCGCGTGTTCGAGACGTACCTATGTTGATTTTTTATTTGCATTTGTATTTGCCATAAAAGTATCAGAGTGTCTTGATATACAATATTAACTGTATTATACTATTGTCCGTTAACAACTACAAAATTAATAAAATGCAACGATTTTATGTTAAAATCAACGTTCGCGGAGAAAATTTACTTACAATGTTTTATTCATATGCACACGTACATATTACGTCAGCTGTTATCTGCAGCAGCAGATCGGCACCGGCATCGGAGTCTCCTCGGAAGCCACAATCAGACAGAATTGTTTTAGATGATTTTGACTTGGTGTGGTGAGACGCTACGCTATAAGTAATCTCGCACAACAATTAATTTTGTACTGTTCAACATACAGAGACATGCGCTTCTTGAACACTGGATACATAATCAATGGTTCCAAAAGTGCATTGTTCCCATAGATTGTCCTCTATTGGGTTAATTATGCGGAACGAAACTTGAGGTTGACCAGGTTATTTTTTCACAATTTCGATAGTTTTACCAACGAGTTCCTAATGTCATCCAAACTCTGCAGCAATAATAAAAATGTTCCCATATACACAAATGACATTTTATGTATTTTACCCAAAAAAATGCCAAACCGCTTTACACAGCTCTAATTTCTTTGACGCAAAAACCTTGATACCGTCATGTGATAATGTAAGGAGAGGGGGGGGGGGGGCAATTCTTAAGTGAGACCTGTATACAGGCAATGGATATAAAGAAGAGGTTGCTACCAACACTTACCAAATTAAAAAAAAACACATTGAAACAGTACACTGGGATACTTTTATGGGAAATAAATTTTAAAAAAAAATCAACATAAATAAGGCTTGAACTTGCGACATTTAGGTTGACAGTTCAAACCATTACCACTACGCTATCGGAACAGACAGTAGTACAACACACTTAATATTGATGTCTAGTTTATTTTATTATTTATGTAACAGATAAATGTGCTATCATACTACAAACAACCCCAATACGGAAGGTTCCATCTAAAAATAGAATGGCGTAGTTTCAAAATAGCTGAATCGGTTTATAGTTTGGTATTGCAATAATAAAATGATTAGCTGAATACAAGATACGTCAGTTGGTCAGTCTTCTTTAAAAGCCATACAACATACACCAGTTCAGGACTGATTCATCCTAACTCAGTCTGTCTTTAATCCAGACTATTAAGCCGCAGTCTATAATATCTCAATTTCAGTACATGGCTCATGATGAAAGCCAAATTGGTCATCTGAAACAACATCTTAGACACAAACACGGATGCTCATCCCGGTTCAAAACATGGCCCATAAAACATTTGATCGTGCATTCACTCCAACTCGCGAAATGCCCAACAGCCTTAAAGTTTATTGTAACATACTGCAAACATCTGTTCAGAATGAGATACATTTTGATTCAACTATTAGTCGAGCTCAAATTACATCAAGCACGTACACCTAAGGCTTTAGAACATCACCACGAAAAATACCTTTCAATAGAAATCCTTCAGCTACTGAAATATCTAACGCAGTACAAATAACTGCTGGCACAGAAGGAGAGATCACCAAAATTCAGAACATGCCTC
Source organism: Panopea generosa (assembly GCA_029582155.1). Taxonomy (NCBI): domain Eukaryota; kingdom Metazoa; phylum Mollusca; class Bivalvia; order Adapedonta; family Hiatellidae; genus Panopea; species Panopea generosa. The sequence goes on along the minus strand of CM055911.1, from coordinate 19,820,148 downwards.
ATATATAAAATATAGATGTTCCATAACCAGCTGGTCCAGCTCAAAATACAAAATAAAACGCTAAGAAGATCTCCACGAAAAAAAAACACTTTTTAACAGAAAATCCTCAATAACAACAACATCTACTAAAACAGCAGAGGCAGCTCCTGGTCTAGAAGCTCATCCGACAGTTGATGACGAGGTAAAGATTATAGAGTTGTATTTAACACTACATTGTACTGGTAAATAGGCTTATTTTGCTAATATTGTTGAATGGTGTTAGCATTGATTCAAAAAGAAATTTCAGTCATATAGCGCAACTATGTCTACTTGAGACACTGTTGTGAGATCTGTCACATTAGAGTATCATAACACAAACACATGAAACTGACACTGGGCTGAGCAGAATATCCTATAAAGGATGAATGCCAAAGTGAGGTTGCACGCTAGTACCATTATTCAAGAATTTGGTATTATCAAATATCAATTTGGTGATTTAATATTGGCCAATATGGCTGCGAACCATTAACTAGGCGATAACAACAACATCTACTAAAACAGCAGAGGCAGCTCCTGGTCTAGAAGCTCATCCGACAGTTGATGACGAGGTAAAGATTATAGAGTTGTATTTAACACTACATTGTACTGGTATATTGGCTTATTTTGCTAATATTGTTGAATGGTGTTAGCATTGATTCAAAAAGAAATTTCAGTCATATAGCGCAACTATGTCTACTTGAGACACTGTTATGAGATCTGTCACATTAGAGTATCATAACACAAACACATGAAACTGACACTGGGCTGAGCAGAATATCCTATAAATGATGAATGGGGTTTAACGCCATTTTCAACACATTTCAGGTTATATATGGCATATCCAGTTTTACTGGTGGAGGAAGACCTCAGACTGAGTCAGACTGAGTAGAACCACCGTCCTTCCGCAAGTAACTGGAAACTTTCTCACATAAAGTTTTTGGAGCGAGCGGGACTCGAACCTACGACCATAGCGGTGAGAGGTTAGTGATCTTGAGACGGCGCCTTAGACCACTCGGCCACGGAGGAATGCCAAAGTGAGGTTGCACGCTAGTACCATTATTCAAGAATTTGGTATTATCAAATATCAATTTGGTGATTTAATATTGGCCAATATGGCTGCGAACCATTAACTAGGCGAATATTAAATCACTTAATAACAATTTTGTTTATTAATTGCTTCTTATAACTGAGTATTGACTATTACGTTATTTTGTTATTTGGTATTTAAAATGCAAATTATACGCATCAGGGGTCCTCCGTGGCCGAGTGGTCTAAGGCGCCGTCTCAAGATCACTTACCTCTCACCGCTATGGTCGTAGGTTCGAGTCCCGCTCGCTCCAAAAACTTTATGTGAGAAAGTTTCCAGTTACTTGCGGAAGGACGGTGGTTCTACTCAGTCTGACTCAGTCTGAGGTCTTCCTCCACCAGTAAAACTGGATATGCCATATATAACCTGAAATGTGTTGAAAATGGCGTTAAACCCCATTCAAAAAAAAAAAAAAAAAAAAAAATATACGCATCAAACCGCAAAGCCGATGTCATTGTTGTAACGGCGAAGTTGTCAACTGACTAAATAAGTGCACGCATTTGTAGGACAACCTACGGTAAACGTCAAGTGAAACTAACGGCAAGTAAATCAAAATCGTGCAACCAATTAAGTGCAAACTGGTCCTTTTAGCTCTGCTGAGCTGCAATCGTTTTTCATTGGGAAATGAAATGCAGTAAATCTATAGTTCATTTAGGCCGATTACAGTTAATATAGTGGTTTTTACTGCAGGGTATTTCCTTTAGCATCTACCAGTTGATGGAGGAGATTTTCAGAATATATTTGGATATAATCCCCATTCTAATGCAAATAAAGTCCTGAAAAATTATCTCACAAAAGTTTTAGATTGAGTTTGATTCGAATAAAAAAAAATACTCTGTAGTGATTTGAAAGTGATCTTGAAACGAGGTCTTCCAAGACCACTCTGCTACCGCAGCAGTTTAATGGAACCTTTCGTAAACGTGTAAGGTGTTTTACAAGTATAGTTCAATTACAGTAGCTATCGGATATTCAAGATAAAAGCTGAAGAATATGAAAAAAATGCATTGTGCAGTTGAGATTGTTAAATATATAGTATAGAACTTTTCATTTTGATATTGGTAATTACACAGACTAGATTATCTATGTCTATATGCCATCATACCAAAGGACAGTGAAAGACAGTGTTGGAAAAAAATGTATTTTTTAATGTATCTTTTTTAATAAAATTTAGTTCATTTTCATTTTTTTCTCAGTTGATAATAGATAATAAAGCGGAAAAACTTGTGGTGGCTATGGCAACAAAAAAGTTAAAATTAGATATACAACCTGAAAATCAATAGGGGACTTGTCAATTGCTTGCAATCCTAAAGTGTCGTGTTTTTTACGATTACGTCCTCAAGTATTACTTTTGATAAAACATATTTGAAACAAACTTTTTGAATGAAACAAGTCATATCTTACAGCTAGTTTTGTTTTATAAACTATTCTTTGAAATGTTAAAGAGTATTCATTTTCTAAATACAATTTGTGGTTGGATGAAGAATACCAGTGTTCAGTTTCAATGGCATTTGTATAAATTTTGTCGATTTCGTACTTGTTTGCCTGCTTAATTACTGTTCACAATATGTTATTCAGACAATTTATATTCATGTTATACAAAATGACTTGCAATATTAGCTTTTTATGATCTTTTGATACCTTTTTAGAAGAATTGGTATTCTTGTATTGATTTGTCAAATGTCACTGAACAAAAGGCGAGCGCCTTAAGTTGAAGAATGCTATTTACTGACAATTTGAAAAAAATACATTGGATGAAAAATCAGTTGCTCGAACCTTTCTGTCATTATGTTATACTGTAATCACTTAATGGAATATACTATTTCACTACGAACTAGTTTTCTTAAGATTAATACTTGTTTTTTGTGATGTCCAGACACTTACAAACAATATTTAAATCGGTTAGTACTTTAAACGGTTGTTAGGTCAGTGCTATTTCACTGAAGTATCGTGCCGCATACACAGAACAAGTTACCAATTTATTTTATATGCTGTCGCAATTTTGACTTGTACAATCTTTTGAATATTTTGGTATTACCTGACTGGGGATCGAACCCATCTGAATTTAATGCAGACTACCACTCTACAGCTCTACCACTAGATGACAGCTGTAGCTTTCCAATTAAGTAGAATTAAGCAAAAAAAAGTAATGTTTCATAGATGAAAACCATCTTCTCTAATATTAAAACGCTAATCATTTCACAATCACATATTTCTAATATATCAAAATTTATGACTTAGAAAAATGAGCTTTTGTAACAGTTTCTTTGGGTTTACATGTCATCATATTTAAAGAGTAATATGTTCATTTTACGTCTTGTTTACACTTCATTTTAGACGTTATTCTATTGCCCACGTAATATAATACTCACGTATTTTTTTCACACTTATTTTTTTCTGCTAATATTTTTTCTACACGTGTTTTTTCACACATATTTTTTGCACGTTTTTTTTTTTACTGTTTATTGACCTATTTCGCCCCATTTTCAGACAAATTTACTTGTCAATTTGGTCTGAATTGGTTTTTTACTGCTTAATATGAAATATAAAAAAAATTAAGGCGTATTTTTATACGTATACGTCTCTTTACCGGGCTTAACATTTCGTACAGGTGTGCAATGCAGGAATATAACAAGTTCGGTAGTATCTATGTGAATTGAAACTTAACCGGTTACTCGGGTTTAATCGATGATGCCTGGAAATGTTTGAACGTTAACGGACCCCTAACTGAGATAATACATGATAAATCATCCACGTTATCCCAAGGGTCATGTCTATTTTATATATCGGCGATAATAATAAGATAAACTATGTTATTGATATAAAACAATCGTATTTTGCACCAGATATGACTGGAATAATATATCTGGGACTGGTACTGATACATTACAAAAAATAATGTGAAATAAACAACAAATCTTATTAAAACAATAGAGAACAAAACATTTTTTTTTTCTTTTTCTTTTTTGAATTTCAATCACTAAAATGTGATCCATTTAATCACTACGTAGTGGTATGTGAGGGCCGGGGCGGGCCATCGCTAAACAAACCGTATAAATGTAAGTTTGATACATATGCATTAGTCTTAAAGGGACACACGAGAGCTTCAACAAATTGTAAACCGTAGCTTGAGCCTATTTTCGTTATGAAATGTGTTAATAAACCAAAGCAAAAATCAAACAGATATGAAATAGAATTTGACACAGCAGATAAAGAAAATTATGTGAACAAATATCTGGGACACAATGTCATGCTGATATCCTAGGAAAAGCAATTGCTGATAATTTAGCAAACTAAACATGCAAAGAAGCAGAAAGTATTGAGACATAAGTTACAACAACAACACACTCTGATATCAAGAGAGAAGCCAGGGAAACAGGCACAGTAAAATGGCAACGACAGTGGGATTTATCCGACAGATGTCGTTTTCGACCGTATCATCCATCTAATGTATGTGATAAAGTTTACCTTGACATCCCTTATAGAAATCTTTACTGCAAAATTGCTCAAATTAGAATGGGTTATTTAAATCTAAATGACTAGTTGCATACAATTGCTGTTCATGACACTAATTTATGTCATTACACTTGCATTGTGAAAATTCCTTCAGTGCCACAGAAGAAATAAAAATCAAAATAAATCAATTCATAGGAACAGTTCATCTTATTTTAAACATTGTATTGAAACATTCTGGTGACAACTATCTAGAAATTATTGAGCTCCTGAGTAAAGTTATTACTCATTCCATTCGATTTACTTAAATACGCATACGCACAAATTAATGCCCGAGTGACTTTAACTAGAGGAATTATTGACAAAATTGCCTCCATCGCATTGAACTGAACTGGACGTATTTTTTAATAGATAAGATGTAATATGAAATTGTATTCTTTTTCATTCTTGATAAAGAAAATAATATATTTATTTACCCGAATTGGGATATATCTCGGTTCCAGTACATGTATCTTATCATGTGATAGCTGTAGGCTTTTCTTATATCCCGAACGTGTATCTGCATATACAAACCAGAAATAGCTACCGATTGGAAATACTTAAACCAATTAATCATCGAGAATTACATTATCCCAATGTACATCTAGACAAATTCCACGTATATATCGCCCCATTGGTGCAAAAAGGTACTCTTATTTTAAATACACGTGGTATCATATTACATCAGTGGGACGAATTATATTCTTTAACATTTGCTTATTATTTTGTATCTAACACAAAACAGTTTTATGTGGCACTGGATAAATATTCGTTGCCATTTATATGATAGTTGCCATTGATATGATAGTTGTCATTTATATGATAGTTGCCATTTATATGATAGTATATAAACAAATACATAGCCAACAGGAGACATAGCATTGAATGACACACTAGTATAACTAGGAAGTGACACCACCGGTCATCACCATGTCATGAGCGTTGCTGGCAAGCTACAATCTTGTTTATAAATGTGCACAGCCTTGCTCTTTCCATTATCATCACATTTATATATGCGTGTGATTGACATAACACACATTATGAATAAAACGGAAAATGCTAGTCCATAGTAAGTTTGGGGTTTACGACGTCACACCTTGGTTAAAGTTTTGCATACCTCATTAACCATTGCATGTTTTTATTTGAAACGTTACACAAGACTTCTCAGTTATCAAATCTACTACAATAACTAAGTAGGATAACTCTTGCATGAATGTAATACAAATAATTGCTTGACTTAGAAGATCGGGTTAAGGTGTTGTGTGCAAGTACCATCAAGCCCATGTCTCACTAACTACTGAACGTATTAAGTGGAAACTTTACAAAAGACTTGCAGTCATCAAACCTACTACACTAACTAAGGTAGAAAACTCTTAGACCTCTATTATGCAAAATTATTGCCCTTGTTTGACTTAGAAATTCTGATTAAAGTTTTACGTCAATATCTCACCAATCATTTAATGTATTGAACTGACACTTCACACAAGACGTCCTAGTCATCAAACGTACTACAATCACTAAGTTAGATAACTCTTGCATGAATACAATGCAAATTATTGCCCTTGTTTGACTTAGACAATATTGTTAAGTTTTACGTGCAAGTACCATCAAGTCAATATCACAACAAACACTCAATGCATTTGATCGAAATTCAACAGTCATGTATTGCATTTATATTCAAAACACAGTATTGCAGTTATAAAGCCTACTCGATTTAGGAAGTTAAATAACTCTTGTTAGCTTGGATTTGCCATCAGTCTCAATAAAATCTGTACTTTTGTGACAAATATTTGAATAGTCGAGCTCGATTTCCTTCCAGCAGCTCGTGTTAATTAAATACTAAAAATCTGTTTCCTATTTATTCGAAATCATATTTTCTCTTTTAAAAATAGCTACAAAAAAGAATGCTGGAAAAAAAAACATCACGCTGACGTGTTTGTGTCGTTAACTACTGTAATTGACATATCTTACTAAGAATTGGTCTATTTTTAGCGTTTTTCACAGTGATGAAAAGGCAATACACACGAGTAAACACTGGACCTCTTATACTGACACGCATATTTTATGTAATAAAACTGATGAATATTATTAGAGTTACCTTGTTTTAACTTAATCAGCGCACTAAATTAAAATATTTAAAATCTAGTTTTACTTTCAATCTAATACCAAAATGTGCACACTAAATAGAAGCTATCGGATATAATTTAGATCTAGCTAAGAGAGGTAGGTCTACGTTTTAGGTACAAGTAACAGATGTAACCAAATTTTACCCACGACCATTTTGTTGCGATTTAATTTCATTTTCGAGGCCGCCAAGAAATTAACGATAATTGCTCGCTCACGAAAAGAAATGATTTCACAGTAGTATAGTTTTGTTTCCTAAATGTGTTCACGGACGTTCAATAGAAAATTGAGACTGTTTTTATTTTATTGCTTGGGGAATTCATTTAGTCCGGAGTTTTATTGTGAATGCAAGATCGATGGCATATTTATGGATATATGATTTATATAGTTGTATTGTGTTTGGTTAAGTATTAAGTTGATAATAAATATTGGTGTATAAATGTATTGGATTTTTTAATTCTCAAATTCTATTCCTGGCACATTGCCTATTATACAAAAGTACATTTTCGCGCTTGTGTCTGGAAATGAATATAGTTATGTATAATAAAAAAAAATGTCACTGTCTTTTATTCCGAAATATGATTTGACGTGATTTAATGTCTTCGGTATGACGTTAATAGTTATTAAATATCATGATTGATTATATATATTTAACGTGATTACATTTCATGTTAATGCTTTATTACATCTGAACGGCTTCCGTCTCGAGTCTGTCAACGTGATTAGAGCTGCGTTCAGTACCATCGTCCTGCAAATAAGTTTGCAATGCATGCTAATTTCAGGTTATCATCACTGATATATTGTCCGAGAGAGAGGCAAGGACATATGTTTTTGCATCTCGCTTAGCAAATTCAATAATAAGCAAGCACTCCTATATAGTTCTTTATCACTACACAGTTGCGACCTTTTTTGTCACGGTAGCAAGATTCTTACACTTAAAACTGTTCTATGTAATTTGGTTTGAAATATTTTGAAAATTGTTCGTACGGGCTGTGATACATTACTGCATATGAGTAAAGCCGGCACATCGTATATTATACAATAAGGCAGGATTTCGGTTATAACGTGACTTTCATAGGATTTTATCAGATTCATGTATTTATGAGTATTTGAGTATTACTTTTTCAAAATACTTTTAGGTGGTCACTGCCCTGCCAGCATACAAGTTATTGTGCATCTAATGTGCGGATACATTCCTGCTATGACAATAAATACTTTTAAAACGATTATATGTGGAAATCATAGACATTTGGTAGAACAAATAACAAAATCAAACTGTGTAGTGAGACCTGAATGTGTTTCTTTATAAATGCGCTGTCATTACCAGAAACATTAAACTGATATGTGTGCAATAGTTTTCTCTTAACATGGAACAAAAGTGTACGCTTGAGAGCCAAGAAACGTATCTCGAGATAAATAGTTATTAGAAAATTACATTATTAAGCAATAACATTTAAAGATTGATGCTATTTTATGGAATTCTTACAATTAATGGACCCAGGTTCAATACGCTTTATTGCATTACGAGTAAGCTGTATTACGGTTTTAGAGCTGATTTTGGTTACTTATAGAAAATAGTAAAGAAAGCAGGACATGACATGAAAATGATATTAAGGTATAATTTTATGACGGTATATACCAATATAAGAAGTTAATTTTGACAAGATTATTAGTCCGACGTGACCTGAATGCTCATGTCTAGTAAATAAGAAAAAAACGGTGTTTATTTAATAAAGTAACGTAATTAAATATATCTTATTAGGCCTATGTAATTTGGTTTTGATATATTTTCAAAATGGTTCAAAGTAGCTGTGATTTCTTGCTGCAGATGAGTAGAGCAAATGTTTGTATAGCATACACTGCAATAAGACATCACGGGTGTTAAAAAGTGACTTTTATAGGATTTCAACATATGCACGTATTACTGAAAGCATTTGAGGACTGTTTTTTCAAAAATCGCAGGGTGTCACTGTACCTTTTTTTTTTTAAAAAAAAAACGTGGTCAACCTATAAGTTATTGTGCATTTTTATGTGGGTTTCCATTCATGTAATGAAATAAATCTTACAGAAAAATTCTATGTAGAATTCTTTTTTTACCTAGACCTTATTTTATACAGAACAAAGAACAAAATTCAACTGTGTAGTGAGACCTTATATTATGTTCATGCCGACTATTTTCATTGATCATGAATATTAACATGAAAGAAATATAATTTAACAAGTCTTATTTAAATAAAATCACAATTTGAAATAATCAATATTTCTTTAATTAAACTGTTTCAATTTAAATATTATTTTATTAAGTTTGGTTTAACAAACATATTATTATTAATTATATTTTTGCAGTGATAGAAAATAACTTAATAGATTACATGAGAAATAAAATAGTGAAACGCTTATATGATGTTCGTGCCGTCTATTGGCAAGCACGATACATAAAGCGTTTATATATATATAATCATCAGCGTTATCATGACCTGCAAAGATTACAGTTTTCTTTACTTGCATAATCAGAAGTGATATAAGCACTGACCAAATATTTTTATTAAGTAAATTAAGAGACACACCACATATGGCACTTTATATTTAAAATAGATAACCCCTATTTTTCTTTATAAGAAAATTATGCCAAAAATTGAAAAAATTATTTTTGTGATCAATGGAAATATTTTGCCTGGGACCATTTAATGTATCCATAAGACTACAACGTGGTTTCTTAAAAGAAACAACTGAATTTGGGTCACTTATTTCGTTTACCCACGTGTGTGCCGAATCTTTAAAACAGATTCCGTTATACTATTTTCGTCCTTGCTTTATTTGCATTATTTGTTATAATATTTTTTAACAGTACCAACGGTTTAAACACCCAATTACGACATTGCTCCCATTTCTGTGTTATTTGTCATTTTGATTATCGTTTTATTATGTATCATTTTCGACTAAACATCATAAATAAAAACAGTCATGAAAATATAAATGTGATGTGTAGTTAATCCGGATGTGCCACTGTGTTTATACTTCAGATATCACGTAACACTGTCACAGCGTCGGAAAGACGGTCGGATATTTAGTACTTAAGGTAGCTATTCAGCCATTCACGTTAAACGTCTTAAGATCTTATCATCCTCAGCAGTGATTCATCTAGTGCCAATGGATAATTCACTATTGGAGTTGAACGGATATGCAAGACGTGGAGTCAATAGTAATCTTTCAATAACGAATACGGCTCTAAATCATGGCATATATGTACAAAGTGATTTATTGGTGCCTGATGTAGTTTATGTGATATTTGGTGCTATGCTTGTACTAATATTTATTATGGGGCTTGTTCAAAATACTTTGACGATTTATGTATTCGTCAAAGAAAGTTATCTACGCAAAGTGCATAATGTGTTTATCGTGGGATTGGCAATAAGTGACGTGTCCATGTGCCTTTTTGGAGTTTGGATGGTGATTGTAGCAGTTATATGCAAGAAATGGATTTTCGGAGACACAGGTTTGTAAGTTTGTTACATCTGCTTTCTTGTGTCAAAATCTACAGGTTTCATATTTATCTTTAATCCTAACTTGATCAGCTTAAGATATTTGACAAGTTAATACCACGTTTTTGATGTGAACTATCTGTTATTTTATAAATTGATAATATATATTTTATAAATATAATCGTAATTCTGTTTTATGTGAACTACTTGCTATTTGCGATAATACAGTTTGAGGATTTTATTAATTCAATATGTAGGAAAACGATCTGATGGGCAACGTAAACAACCAGCTAGGTCAAAAATACGATTTGTGGAAAACAAAAACAACTAGCTAGGTAAAAAATACTATTTGATGGGAAACATTAACAACCACCTATGTAAAAAAATACTATTTGATGGGAAACATTAACAACCACCTATGTAAAAAAATACGATTTGGTAGGAAACACTAACAACCAGCTAGGTCAAAAATACGATTTGGTGGAAAACATTAACAACCAGCTAGGTAAAATATACTATTTGATGGGAAACTTTAACAACCACCTATGTAAAAAAATACGATTTTGTAGGAAACATTAACAACCAGCTAGGTAAAAAATACGATCTGGTGGGAAACACTAACAACAAACTATGTCAAAAATACGATTTGGTGGGAAACATTCACAACCAGCTTGGTAAAATATACGATCTGGTGGGAAACACTAACAACAAACTACGTCAAAAATACGATTTGGTAGGAAACATTAGCAATCAGCTAGGTAAAAATACGGTTTGGTGGGTGTGGTTGTGTTTGATTATGAAAACTATTTCATACTGTCCAACTCCGTTCATTGGATGTCACTTATTGGGCAAGGTCAGGCATAAAGTAAAGCACACACACTCGATATTTGTTATTTAAATTCTGATTATGTAAATCATCATTGGCATTTTGGAAAATATACGGCACAACGACAAACAATAAATGTCATCTCTCGGGAGTGAGAGGCCGGTGCTAATCTTGACATATAGTCAAACGTTATTAAGAATTATATGGTGACAATGTGAGGAGAAAAAGAGTTACTTATGCCACTGCTACTTAAAGCTTAAAAAATGATTACAGAAATCGAATAGCACTATAGATAAAATCAACAGTGAACTGGTAAGCATTGAATTTCACATCGCAGTATTAGAAGTATTAGAATGCCTTTTTACGTATATCGAAATGAGCTATTACATTATCTATATAAAATATAATTACGTTTTTGCAATATATATATATATATATATATATATATATATATATCTAATGATGTGATGAAATTGTTACATAAAACTGAAGCTTAGTAAATCATCGTTTCGCGTGTTTAAACAAAATATCGACATCCTAAAAGAGCATGCATTTCAGTTTCTACCTCACATTTACAAAATGGACATCAACGTTCATTTTAAACAGATTTTCATATCGAACTGTTTATATTTTTGATGGAGCAACCCCACTGCTGAATGTAGAAAAAAGGGCCACTCTATGTTTTAAGGGAAATATTACTTTACAATACGACTCAACAACATAATTTGACTTGTAAAGCCGATATGTTCTAAGTTTACTTCGGCATTTATTGCGTCGACCTCCCATTAAATCCAGACTTTTCGACCAGTCTGCAATGTAAATATTTATAAAAGACGCTTATATATCCTATTTATACACTTTATTGGAGAAAGGTACGATAATAGTCGAGGTTGAGACTTTTAAAATATGATCGGAGGGTCGTGGTTCGATCCTCCGCCAAGGCTATGTGTGGTGTCCTTGAGCAAGACACTTTTTCCTCATATGCTTTGTACTGGTTCTACCCAGGAAGACTTCGAGCTCGATGTGTCTAAGTTGTAAGAACTTGTTTCACAATCAAAGTAAAATAAATAAGTTTAAACTAAATTTATCAACCATCACATTTATCCAGTTTTTACATGAACGATTGGCTTTTTAAAAAGCCCATGTAAAATACTTTTATCTATTCTTAAATCACTCATATTTATATGACAAATCCAAATATTACAAACAGTTTTCCATTGTTCATCATGAGAGGACAACTAGCCCATATCGGCAGCCACTGCAGCTGACGGAGTATATTTGTCAACTCACAGAAAATAAACGCTTTGCTCTATTTTGAATCGTGTTAATGCATGAATGTGATTTAAAGCCCCAAATTGCAGCACCGTATGGAATAACTGGCCAGACACAGGAATCAAAACTTCATAAGGCATACCACTTATCAGATGTGGTTGGAATTACCTGCTCTTAATTAATGATATCAATGAAATGAATATAACTTTAAAATACCATTAGCTTTACTTTTATATATTGTTTATATTACTTATTGTTGTTAAGAAGTTGCCTTCAGTTTGACATGTCGTCATAACATAAGATAAACGTCAAATTTATTAATTCTTAACAGAATTATTTTAATTAGGGTTTAATTTGTAATTCCAACATTTCTGTCCAAAAACGCAATATGAGAAAGTTCGTCAGTTACTTTCGGAAAGGAGTCTTGTTTGTCTCAGATTCATTCTGAGGTATTCTTCCATTAATAAAAATTGACGTGTCATATATCATGTGTAATGTGTTGTAAATAGGTTTAAACCACTTTTATTATATAGCTATATAATAAAAAACGGTGATGATATCAATGATAATTTCCCATTTCATTGTAACAGGATGTGTTTATTACGGGTTTACAACGACATTATTGGGCCTAACACAGATATCCCTTCTCGCCATTATCGCCATTGACCGTTACCTAGTTATCGCCAAACCAGTCAGCTTTAAACCTGTTAACATGCGCATCGCCATAACGACTGTCTGCTGTTGTTATTGTTACGGACTGTTATGGTCAATTCTTCCAGGTGAGTCATGATCATAATTGCACTAGTACATAAATGTGAATTTAAGAAAAAGATAGTCAATAAAAATTACAGTATGTAGTTGTTCTTTCTTTTTTTTCTATTGTTTATTGATCGAGTATGAAATATCCCCTATCTGCCTTATTTTTATATATATTATAATATAGTACGTGTTAATAAAATATGACTAAGACATAGTCTTCCCAGTTATTTAAAAAAAGAAGCACAACTAAAATAAATTGATATCGCATAATTGATTGATTTATCTTTATTTGTTGTGTCAAATTAGTTATGTTATAATGTGTTGTGTTGTTCCGAATGTCAGTATTAATATATCGTACATTTAATGGATCTTGCATTGTTTTAATTTCACCTACACATTTTATATATTTCAAAAGAGCATCGTTAATTTTCCAATTTGACTTTCCATCATGAACTCAATTTTAAGAATTATTAACAAATGGTTTGTTCTATAGTCAGGTTTTATTAGTTATTTCCTGATTTGCTTTGCGGAAACGAAAATTCAATATTTTTATTTTTCAAAAGAAAGTTCGGGGATAGTAAAATGTATAATATATGGTATAGGGTTGCCTTTTGTATAGACATCATAAAATATTTTTACAATTAAATGTTCAAATTGATATACAACCATCCTCTCATAACAATCGATCTGTATCAGCTGGTATCAAGGGTATCATTCAGTTGGAAGCATTGTTGTAAAAAATAAAACGGTCTCAAACACCAGACAGAAAATTAAAATCTAAATCACTACAAAATGTCTTTAAAAACACAATATCAACCCAGATCAACTTTATCGTTTTAAAGAAGCACACAAACGGCATTCAATTTATTTTTTTTTATTAATGTTGAGATATGAACGCCATCAAGGACGCCTTTGGATTCAAATAAATACCATACATTTCTAATCTAATGTACGATAACACACACTACCAGAGTGTTCTTAGCAAGACGCTTTAGATTCAGTTATGAACCAGGACATTTCAAAATATCATACTCAAAATATCAAGCGACACATAGACAAAAAAACAGGCAAAATTATATAGCTTTTAAAGTTAATTATGTTTACTCCGAAAGTAATACAGTACTTAGACAAGTGAACAGTGCGTATAATGTACCTAACGGCATTAGACGTCAGTCTCTAACAAGCGACATTAAACGTCTGTCTGCAGTAAGCGACACTAGACGTCCGTCTCTAACAAACAACATTAAACGTCCGTCTGTAGCAAGCGACATTCGACGTCCAATTATAGCAAGCTACATACGACGTCCGTTTGTAACAAGCCACATTAGACATCCATCTATAGCAAGCCACATTAGACGTCCGTTTATAGCAAGCCACATTCGACGTCCGTCTGTAGCAATCGATATTAGACGTCCGTCTGTAGCAAGCCACATTAGACGTCCGTCTATAGCAAGCCACATTAGAAGTCCGACTGTAGCAAGCAACATTAGACGTCTGTCTGTAGCAAACCACATTAGACGTCCGTCTGTAGTAAGCCACATTAGACGTCCGTCTGTAGCAAGCCACATTAGACGTCCATATGTAGCAAGCCACATTAGACGTCCGTCTACAAAAAAACACATTATACGTCTGTCTATAGCAAGCGACATTCGACGTCCGTCTGTAGCAAGCGATATTAGACGTCCGTCTGTGGCAAGCCACATTAGACGTCTATCTGTAGCAAGCACCATTCCACGTCCATCTGTAGCAAGCCACATTAGACGTCCGTCTGTAGCAAGCCACATTAGACGTCCGTCTATAGCAAGTTACATTAGACGTCCGTTTATAGCAAGCCACATGAGATGTCCGTTTGTAGCAAGCCACATTAGACGTCCATATGTAGCAAGCCACATTAGACGTCCATCTGTAGCAAGCCACATTAGACGTCCGTCTACAACAAACCACATTAGACGTCCGTCTATAGCAAGCGACATTCGACGTCCGTCTGTAGCAAGCGATATAAGACGTCCGTCTGTGGCAAGCCACATTAGACGTCTATCTGTAGCAAGCACCATTCGACGTCCATCTGTAGCAAGCCTCATTAGACGTCCGTCTGTAGCAAGCCACATTATACGTCCGTCTATAGCAAGTCACATTAGACATCCGTTTATAGCAAGCGATATTAGACGTCCGTCTCTGGAAAGCGACATTAGACGTCTATCTGTAGCAAGCACCATTCGACGTCCATCTGTAGCAAGTCACATTAGACGTCCGTCTACAGCAAACCACATTAAACGTCCGTCCATAGCAAGCCACATAAGACATCCGTCTACAGCAAGCTACATTAGACGTCCGTCTGTAGCAAACCACAATAGACGTCCGTCTGTAACAAGTGATATTACACGTCCGTCTATAGAAAGCAATATTAAACGACCGTCTGTAGTAAGTCACATTAGATGTATGCAGCAATTTGTTCAATACTTCACACTGCCTCATACACTTTATTAAATGACATTCATTTCTGCCAAACATGTAATATTTAAATCTACATACCATACTGGTAATGCAAAATGTATTAGGCTTTGACTTTGGTCTGTACACTATACAATATGAACAACATTCACGTCCGGTAAAAAGACGGTAAAAAGACGACATTTGAGCCTGTACAATCTACAATCACATACTGTATTGTTAGTACTACAATTAATACCAAGATACCTTGAACTCCAGTCGGAATATGACAATATTAAATTGTTCAATATACAATATTAGATATCAATATTGCACCTCAGCATTCAATTTAAAAAGTCGATAATTGCTATATATTTCTCAAATATTATTAATAGTTTAAGTACAATAAGTATTAAAACGAATACATAGTTCATACTAAGCAACCATCAACTCCAATCGATATCAATCCTTTTTGACTTCCCCTGTAAATAAATACTCAAATTCTTTCACCATAAGATTATTATTTATTTTATGTTTTTTTATGAATTATAGATATTTCTCAGTGGATTATTAATGATAATCAACTGTTTCAAACAGTGAAATTATATTTTTTGTCCTTGCATATTAATCTAAAAATATATATTTCAAAATAAAAGTAGATCTACTTAATATATTTTTATAAATCAAATAATATATAATGGCAATTTGAGGTCAAAATGAACAAAAACAATATGTAAATGCATAAAATAAAAAGAAAATTTGTTTATTTTTGGGGTAAGATCAAATTATATTTCATCTCGTGATCACCAAGAATGATATATGAATATATATATGAGTATGGCTTTTGGTGATCACTTGATGAAATATAATTCGATCTTACACCAAAACGAGCAAATATCCTCCATATTATAAGTGATCACATTAACCGTGTTATGTCTCATTTCCTTTCAGTTAAGCTCGAGATAATGCACTCAATCTGATGATTGAAATTTTTGATTCCTTTGTATTTATTTTAGAGATTTGTGTTATTTTGTTTTTGTTCAGTATATACTTTCCATAACCATCTTTTAATAAACATTCTTAAGTTATGATCTGCTGGTCTCTATGGGATTTCGAGCACGTAAAGAAAGAAGTGTATGACAGTTGTCTGGCGAGCGCATCCGGAAGATTATATTCTGTCATCCAATTGTCCTGGCTTGAATCCCGGACAGTCCTGTTACAAGCGTATACACATTTCAGCTTGGAAAGTGATTATATATAATTTGTATGTGCAGATGGGATTATACTGGACATTTTTGGCAATACGGTCATGACGGATTCACGTTGATTTTATTCAATATTCATTTAATATATTCACCAAGTGCAATAGTGTGATTTGATAACTTGTTACAGATCTTTATTTATTTTTTTAGTATTCCATTAACATTTAACGATTTAATGGATAGGGCAAATAAATATATAATAAGGAAACATCTACAAAACGAAAACAAAACATTAATAACCGCTAAACGACCATATTGTTTCAAATAATTATACAGTTGAATATTTTATTGATTGATTGAATGAATGAATGAATATTTAGCGTCATTTATATGCCGTCGAGGGCTTACAGACGATAAGTAAACCTAACCACTGTTTCCTGGGATTAACCAGTACTCTAAAACACCCCGTCTCCGCAAGTAACTGATAACTTTCACACTTGAATCAGTGGTGAGAGACGAATGCTTATGAGACAAAATGTTGTATATCAATCATCACGGAGACTTTTGCCGAGCGGGGGATTCGAACTCACGACCCCTGGATTGATAGTCAGACGTGAAACTGACTGAGCTAATCGGGTCCGACAAAACTATAGGAAAATAAGAAACAGATTACGTAGTAAACATACACATTGAGTATAAATATAATGTTAAAAAAAACAATATTTTATTTGCTTCACTGTTAATAAACCAAATAAAAATGTATTTTCATCGTTTTTCGCCATTTTGAATAATAAAATTTATGGACAAAATTTATCTCATTAAAATATTTCTTATACTATATTTACTATAACATCGACATTCTTACTCGTATCTTTGCCATTTGTGATCATACAAAAGCTGTGTTCACCCTTTGAAATAAAAATATGATATTTCACAAGTTTATTAATCTCTATTTTTATTACAACATAAAATAAAACTTGAAAATAATAACTCTTTCTCCTTTTACAAAAAGTTCTAGGATGGAGTTCCTACCAATTAGAAGGTATCCGATTGCGTTGTGCCGTAAACTGGAGAAGTAAACATCCGTCTGATTTATCATACGCCATGACAATCCTCGTTATGGCATGGCTTCTGCCACTTGGTGCCATTATATATTGCTGCTGTGGAATTGGGCTTTTTGTAAGTATATGCATATTAAAGCCACGTAGATACATGTTTATGATACCAGTTAGCATTTTATGGACACAGCAATTACAACATCATTTATAAAGCGCAACCTAACTAAAACATAACAAACAAAGCATTTCATAAAGGGATGTAATAAAATTCACAACAACGGATTTTTTTGATTTTTGGGATCTTTTCAGATGCATACTCACAATGCATGATATAAATATGAGATAACAAAGTCGAGAATCGACACTTCTGACGATAAACATATGACAGAAGACCTCATATATCGATTATCTGGCTCGAATTTCCGAGTTCCTTACAATTCTCGAGTTTGTGTCATATATTATTTAAATCATTTTAACTATCTAGCATTGATTTTCGAGCGTCAGTTGTTATAACTCTCATTAAGTAGTGCAACAAAATATGTGTATTAAAGACAATATTACACGACAAAGTCGGGCCGGGAGGTGACATTCGGTCCATTATTCATTTTCCGGGCGGATTATCACCTCCCGACCTGACAATCATGTATTAACCTCTAGTATACGCATAGACAGATAAGATAATTGGGTCAACAGAGGGATCATGTGTTGTTGTTTAGCGCAAGACGTACACATTATAAAAACATGTTTCACAATAAAATAAATCTAGTAAACATTATTGTACTGCCAGTCACTATACAGAATATATGCAATAACCACTAAATTTAGATCAGACAATCAACAATTGGTTGTAATGGACAATTTGTAAATAGACTCGCCCAATGTTTGTTCTGTTCTTGTTGCTGCGTCTACACGTGTACGTCTCCCATATCTATAGATTCATGTTATCAAACATCGTGATTACCAGCAGGCACTGAAAATGACAGCAGGACCTAGACAACCTTATTTTTGTCTTCAATATGGTACATATGTACCATGAATGCGTTAGTGTTGATCAAAATGAAATGAATGGAAGATTGACATATCAATGTAGGAATACAAATTTGAGGTCATTTTGCAACAAACGATAAAAGTAAACATAATCCTTCCTACTAATATGTGTTTTAGTTATAATGACAAAACAATGGCAAATGTTCGCTAAGGTTGATTAAATATATTTATATTGGTAACGTGGACGATACCGCACTTTTGAAATGACATAATATAAGCACATTGCATTACTTTTGTACCATTTACAAGCATACAATGTATTAAATTACGTATTCAAATTTTAATTCAGATATATACATCATTTTGACACCCGTAAGGCATTGATTTCATTGGTGCATTCCGCAGGTATTAAAAACTGCTTATATCGTCGACAAAAAACCGTAGTCTATGTATGCCGCATTTTTGGTTAGAATGGATAACGGCAAAGAAAGTCGTAGACAACTAAGAGGTAGAAGCCAAGAGAAACGCGTTGCCTTTAAGGTTATGTATATGTTAATGACTGAGAAGATACCGTTACAGTGTATTCTGTTTCAACAGCTCTAAGACGATACAGCGTCGCCACAAGCATGCCACCATTAAAAGTCACATTTACAGTCTTAGAAAACTATTTTTTTATGAAACATAAACGAACAAAGTTGTATCCTTGTACAGGTGTTAGCTTGATTTATAAACCCAGCATGGAACTATTGACTGTCGATTTATAGTGACAGAAATAATTTTTATTTTTTTGAAACTCATAAAATTATGTTATAACCTTACATATTGGTAAATTTGAACATCTGAACATTATCATTATCTAAATTTCAATTTTATCCTTTTACGTAAGAAATATTTTTAAATACACAGTTATTACACACTTGTTTTACGGAAATTAAAAAATAAATTTTTTAAGGTCACCATGAGAAAAAACCGAAATCAATGCATAGAATTATCATAATGCGAATTTAACACCTGCATACAGGCTAAGTGACCATATGTGGTCGACGCCACTTGAGGGCTTAAACTTGGTTTGTCGGTGGACCCAACCTCGCCTTACCTAATTGTACACAATGCTTCAATAGTATAATACTTTGGTAAAAATGTGAAAAGTAAAGACAACCATCAGTTCGTTTTTCGTCCCCGCTTGAACAAATAAAGTTTTTATTACATATTTTACATATTATGTTCTCCATAACACCCAATAATCAATCAAAATGTTTGTTCTAATTTTTACTTTGTTCTTTTAGATCCATCGGGAAGCTAATAAACCATTACGAGTAAGCATGCGTCGCCGTAACGGCAAAGGAAGTCGTGGACTACTACGAGGTAGAAGCCGAGAGAAACGTGTTGCCTTTACGGTTATGTATATGATTTGTAAGTATTAAATGATTGATAATATACCGTTGCGTTAATGATCTGTAAGAGTATTTTGTTTGCGAAGATACCGTAACGTCAATGATTTGTAAGTACCTATTGTTTGAGAATAAACAGTTATGTTAATGATCTGTTAGTATATGTTGCAGAAAATATCGTAACGTCAATGATTTGTACGTGCCTATTGTCATTTAGTTATCTATTACAATTAGTTTAATACGACAAATGAGACCGAACAATATGACATATTAAATGAACAATATTTTTAATTAATTTCCCTTATGGTTCATTCCATATAAGGAATGAGGCTTCGAAATTATTCATTTCATAGCTCGAGTTCCTGTATGAGGAAATTGCAATTTGAATGAACAAATTGTAGATTCATGCTGTATCAATAAAAACTTTTGTTCAACTACAATTTAGTTTAAAAATGATAAATGGGACCGAACAATGTAACATCATTTTATTGTTGACCTAAATTTTATGATGAAGTGGCATAGAACAAGCTTGTTGTCATAGACACGCATAGCCGAAATACTGGTTTAAACATATGTAAGAAGATATATATTTAACGGAATAGAATATCCAGATAAAGGGAATGAAATTGAAACAAAGACACGAATGCATGTGTTCATAATATAGATTTAAACCTCTTGTATCATATACGTTTCTATTTCTTTTCCAGGTGCATTTCTTCTGAGCTGGACTCCATATTCGATTGTCACACTCACTGTCATGTTCGGTAACCCGGATGAAATACCACTTTCGTTCACGATGGTACCTGCACTATGTGCCAAGTCTTCTATAATATGGAATCCTATCATATACGTTGTTCGCCATCGAGACTATCGTAAAGCTTGCTTACGGCATATACCGTGTTGGCCATGGCTACATAATTACTTCAGGCCAAATGCTATGGATTGTAATTCAAGTAATATTGAATCATCAACGATTGCCCAATATGAGCTTGCTCACTTAACCTCACAACGACAGTCAATTAATGGTGAATTAACATTGTTTGCAGATGAAACCAGTGTGGTAGCATTATAACAAGTTTTAATTAATTAAACTCAATGTGCAGATATCTTTTCCACAAAACTGGAAAATCAACGAAGTTTACTAAATATCAATTTAGTGACGTCATATCCAAATCTGATAATTCACGGACATAATATGAAAGTTTACAATGTAATAATTATTGTAATATATTTTTAGATTTCCATAGGAAAAAAGCAAAATTACATGTAATGCTTACTCTGAAAGATAACTATACACTTAGTTTGATAAACACTGATATAGGCCAAAACCAATGCCATAATAAACTAAGGACATTTAAGCTGTTAAACAGTAATTATATTGGCAAACCATGTTGCAAATTAATTTAACCATTAAAACAAAGATTTGTTGTTGCTAAATTCGATTTGAAGTAGCACCATTACGATTAGAAACGGGACGATACTAACAATGGTCGTAAGTGTGCATTTCGTGAACAAGATGCTGAAACAGAATAATATGTATTGTTAAAATGTGTAGGGGAAGAAACCTAAACGAAAAAAGAAAGAGCTTTACGCCTGACACACGAATTAATTTTGTACTGTTCTACATATAGAGACATGCACTTCTGGAACAGTGGATACATTATCAATGGTTCTAAAAGTGCTTTTTTTCCCATAGCAAGTCCTCTGTTGGTCCAATTATGCAGAAAAAAATATGGAGTTGACCAGGTTGCTTTATCGTAACGTCGATAGTTTCGATGACACCCCTTCATTTTGACAAGTCTGCCTGTTTGTTGCAGTGTATCACTATGCATCTTTTAACTGTTATAGCATCATCAAACAGTTTCCAATGTCATCCAAACTTTGCAGAAATCATGACAATGTTCCAATGTTTTCATATGCACAAAGAAATATGACATTTTATGCATTTTAAACCAAAAAATTGCCAGCCGCAGCTTTAATTTCTAGGGCGTAAGAATGTTGCTACCTTCATGTAAGGGACGTAATTGTGTGTTTTTCACTTGCACATGAATGAAGCCGAAGATATATAATATGCGGTTTGAATTATTGCAGATGAATAGGTTCTGAAATGTATCATTTGCGGTTTTCAACTCTTGAAGGTTGAATGACCTCTAAAATGTCATATGCGGTTTTTTAATTATTTAAGATGAATGAAACCTGAAATATATCTTGTGCTGTTTCCAATCATTGAATATAAATAAAAACCAGGGTCATCATTTTCTTAAAACACTAAAGCGATCTCTTAGTGAACACTACATTGTATTTACTTAAAACCAACGTCACTTGTCCAATTGGCGGAGCGATGAACGCTCTTGCATCAGCTCAATTAATGAAAATTAACGAAACCTTATACATATCATAATGAATGCAGTTTGAATTCCTGAATATGAAGGAAACCCAGGTATATCATATGCGGTTTTCAATTATCATTGTGAATGCAATGTCATTTCGTTGTTATTTTAAAGAAAAACACGAGTGCCGTTATCATAATAAACACACGGGCGGTATCCAAATTTTATTTCTGCGACACGGTCCATTTTCCCCAACTTACGTAATGTAGAATGACAAATTTCGTTAGAGTCTGAGCAATTGGTTGTTTACCGTATACCAATACTTCCATTCAAACAATTCCCTGATTCTCGAGCAGTCTACATACTTGGTGCTTAATTGACCATTTCGCAGTCGAAAACTATGCTTACATGTTTGATTATGAAATGATCGGAAATGATGAGGAGTTTCTAAAAGACTGAAACAAAAGAAGGCGTTCCATATGTGTACTTAGCCCGCCGTGTACTGCCTTTAATCACTAAGTTTTGCTTCCTTCACATCTAAAAGGCTGTTGAGTACAACATATCATACATAATTGTGTGTTTCCATAATAGTTTGGATGGACTTTAATTAACACTGTCCAATTTTATAATGTGACATCGGGACAAAATTGATGTTTGTTGCACAAAAGCGAGGTTTGTCCCAGGCGTTGAAGAAACAAACTGTTCTTTAGTTGAATCAATGTCCGATAATGTAACATACTCTAGTATGTGTATCATACTTGAATCAGTCTATCCCAAACCCTGATCGGGTAAAGAGAGACCCAATGAAAAAAGCAGGGAATTCTATGCCCCACAATTCATATCAATTGAACGCTTACTAAACCATGACGTCACTCTCAATTTCATTTAAAGGAAATGGCCAATCAACTTTCTCAAACATTGTTATTTGGGAGAGTTGGATCCGTTTTACAGACTATAGTTGAATGTAAGATACAACGAGAACGTACTTAACTTGATGAAACAACAATAAGAGCAGAGCATACACCATCAGATAAATAACATACAAAAAAAATACATAAATAATGTATATGCAACGAATGCAATTTTGAATAAGGCGTATAATCTTTCCTATCGTTTACCGATCCTCATAAAATACTTTGTCTCAATAGCTATAGTAAATAATTCTGTGACATTTAATATACATAACTGCTATGTATTTGATAATACCAGACATTAAATGTTCCGTCGTGGCTAATGTATTGTTACAAGAGGGATTACAAAAGCATTACTGGAGAACATTTGGCTGCAATGATAGTCTGGTTGTGTTCGTTAATGAAATGAAAAAAGGATTAAATGAACTGGAATTGTCACGAGTTAACCTGCCTTTTTAAGTTTTTGCAAATGAAATTTCAGTGATATCGACATTCCGATTTATCTTAAGCTTGGTATCAGTGAAATAAACATTTAATTTGTTTTTAATAACGCAGTATAAAGATTTAAAGTTTAATTTACTGAGAAATTCTTATAATTCCCTAAAAAGCATACAATTTAATATCGTAACAACAACAACAGCTAAACAAACAACGTTAAATTATGACAGTCATGAATGAGAACAAGTAAAATAACAAATTGCAGATTTGCATACTCTTTCATTGCAGTAGAAGATATAAGTCAAGTTAATACATTCAAGTACAGAAATCAATGTTTGGTCGTGTTTTTTTAAGCAATGGACCGCCAACAATATTTCATTCAACTACTTTGAATCATTTTGTCTTGATAACATGTCAAGTTAACACATCCTACGGTATTCGTCAAATATGAACCGGGCCCGATTAGCTCTGTCGGTTACGCATCTGATTATCAATCTAGGGGTCGTGAGTTCCATTCCCGGCCGACAACAGTCTCCGTGATAATTGATACACGACATTGTGTCTCATTATCATTCGTCTCTCATCGCTGATTCAAGTGGAGAAGTTTTCACACACTTGCAGAGATGGGCTGTGTTCGAATACTGATTGAGCTTTTAGGATCCCGGGAAAAAGTGGTAATGCTAAATGGTCGTCAGCATGCCTTCGATAGCACAGAAATGACGCTATATATCCAATCAATCAATCGATCAGTCAAATATAAAAACGCCGAGATCACTGTCCAACTTGCCTAGACATCAAAATGGCATCATATCATAGGTCGAGTGTTACTTCTCAGACTTGATGGTGGAACGATCGGAAAACATGAGGACTCAATTATGAAGAGTTCTTCAAAAGCCTTACAGCTACAGAAGGCGATTCACAGATTGCCCCAGATCCGTCTTATTATCCAAAATAAGAGTTTATATAGTTTTTCTGTTGATATCTGCAATAACATTAAGTATATATGTGTATGGCATTACCAGATCATATTAACTTTACAAGTTGTGTCGTATTATGTACAGATGATACTGACTGAGGAACATTTATATATTAGATTATGTATTTTTATTTTACAATGTGAGGTCAGCAGAAACAATGATGTTTGATAAAATACTAAATATAAGAACCACCACTTAGCATTAGATTGCTGAATGACACCACACTTGCCGAGACTGGGGAGAGGATCGAGCCTATGACGTCACGATTTTCTTCATTCAAACAAGCCTTATTGTTTATCTATGACAAGAAAGTGTCCGTTGGTTGAATCAAGATTACAGACGGCATCTATCCTACATATGCAAATAGAGAAAAGTTGTAAGAAAATTGCTATAAACTATGACAGATACAATGTTTAAAATTAGATACAGAATAAGCCGGTATTTATTTTGTCTAAGCTAGCAATGTGTTTTTATGGCTACGAATAATGGAATCTTGACGCATAATCTCGACGTGCCTAATACTGTATATAGACAACATTCTTACGAATGGGACCTCATCAGCAATTCAAGTTTGTTATATGATTTTTTATGATTTTTTTGTACTTACATGTCATTAAAAACAACATTCGCCAATAAAAAATAATGGCCAAAAGGAGAGTTCAGTTGCGTTCATAATTGTACAAAATGTCGTTATAACGTCTCACTACACAGTTGCGTCCCTTATTTCCCACGGTATCAAGATTCTTACGTTTAAAAAAAAGGCTTATATACTTTGGTTATGAAATATTTTCAAAATGGTTCATAGTGGTTATGATTTCTGGTTGCAGATAAGTAGAGCAAAAGTAGGCATAGCATATACTGCAATAAGACATCAAAAAAGTGACATTGATAGGATTTCATCATATGCTTATATTTATGAGCATTTGAGGACTTCTTTTTTCAAAAAAGCTCAGAGTGTTACTGTACCCTCTTTAAAAACAAAACGTAGACAACCTACCAGTTATTGAACATTTTTATGTGGGTATACATTTCTGCTATGAAATAACAATACATAAAAAATCTATGTGGAATGTTGTTTTTACCATTGAAATCCTATATCTTATTTTATATAGAACAAAGAACAAAATTCAACTGTATAGTGAGACCTATAATGTCATTTTCAACATTTGTCCAGGCATACCACATAAGTGTCAACCACAAAGTGATACATATCGTAGAGTCGTACTGCAGATAAATGACAAAATACACTCTCTACATAGTCACTTTATATTGACATCTGGCCAACATATAAGTTTAGTATAAACATATTTTATTGGTAAAAAGATACACACATATACACATTACAAGCACTGAAGGAACATTGAAATAGATAAAGGCAAACAGGTCTTGGAATAATTATCCCGATTCTGACGAGCTGCAAAGCAATGATCTCACTTAAAATACGACATACCTATACAGAGGAGCTTACATAGTTCTAGTTGATTTTTAAACTTATTAAAGGAAACATAATAAGATTTTAAACAAATTTAAATTGCCAAAAAAATCAAAATATATGTCATGCAAACATATACATACAGATCCTCTATTGCTATAAATCTATGTATTCAAACATGACAACATAATATATTGAAACAGCTGTTTTCCTAACTTAGTCTACGCGCTCAGGTTCGATTGAAAAGATTCCCACTTAAAATTGCTGCGCTTTTCATAACGTATCAAATTGGAACTGATTTTTTATTTCAATTCGTTCCGGCATATTGGTAACACAGTGTATGATTTTGTTTCATCTGATAATGACAATTTCTTTGCAAAAATTTCGTATTGATGGATTTGAAATACTGTTTTGTTCGTATTTAATTTCTTAATGATAATGGGATGTTATGTACACCTTTTTGAAACTATTTATTTTCAATCATTTATAGCGTGTTTCCTGGTGTACTGACCTTGGAAAAAGATTTGGAAAAGCTACAGTAGTCATAATTTGACAATGAGTTTAATAAGTTAAGTTGGACAATAAATATACTAGATAAACACGCATGTAATAAACATATTTATTACGATGTCACAATAGTTATACATTAATTTTTCGTTTGTTCTCTTTAAGGAATATAATTATGTGTGCATAAAACGTGTAAATATGCATTCTGCTGCTTAAGGTGAAAAGTACTGTATCTTTTAAATGACGTTGAAATTGTTTTTATTGTATCTATTTATGTTGTTTTGCTGTTTCATCGACTATACCATACTTACTTATGATACTTGACCAAAAGTTACATTTTGCTGTATACGTTTTAAGATACGCTCTGAAAATATGTTAAGGTTGACTGATTTTTAAATTTAAAAAGTGATTATTGAAAAACATTGATTATGAAAATATTCAAAATGCGAGACAAAATATCGGCAACGGTTTTAATATTTAATTTAATTGAATTTTACAAAATAAAAATGTGCGTTTTTAAAATATACTTGGGGTATATAAACTTAGATTCGTGCTGTTTATAAACTTTTTGTACGATTTTAATATATAACACACATTCATTCGCTAGACAATGAGTAAGGCAATATGTTCCGTAAAGCTTTATCTAATAGTGTCAGTTTTATATACATATGAAAACTGAATTAATCTCACCACAGTTCTGTTATATATCTCTAGGAAAATGTAATACACATTTTTCTAAACTTTATTTTTTTAAATGATATAATATTATTCCAATAAATCGGTTATAATCACCACCGATGAAGCAATTACGTAATCGATTATAATCGAAAATGTTATTTTCCAGTTGAATAAGCTTTTAATGTGATGACAGAAAACCTAGTATTACTAATAGACTGTTTGAGAAAGACCATTGCAATGAACAGTGTTTTTTGGTTTGTTGGTTGTTTGTTTGTTTCTTTTGTTTGGGTTTTCTTTGGAGGGTGGAGGGCGTTGATGACCCAATGACTTAAGTACTGGTAGTCATTTTCAAATATGGGGGTCTTTAACAGTTAACTAATACTAAATAAAATCGTTAAATCAAAAAGTAAAGACATATGGTAATAAAACAGTTTTACTTTCTGTTTCACAATGTTCATTGTTCAATAAGCAACCAGGCCATTTTCTATCCATTCATCTTAGTTCTCACCTTGGCTATTGCTCGTTAAAGAAATGTAATGTTCGCAGTGTGTTGCACACTTGCTAGATTTACTTACTGTCTTTTTGTTGTTCTTTTTTTTTTTTTTTTTTTTTTTTTGTTCTTTTTTTTTGTTCCATTTTGCTTTGCGGCAAATTACGTATTTATTATAATCGTCTATGCGATTACATCCATACAGCGCACATAACAAAATACAGCGTTTATGCACCTCAACTTAACCACGTGACCAGAGTTTTTTAGTACCATACCACGTAACCTATACAAACAGCCAGCATTATAAAAATAACTTTCTTATCGATGGATGAAAGTGAATTTTTTTTTTTATTAATATGCTCTTAGACCTTTTTTCGCTTTCACCCCTTGTTATGTACTTAATAGTTTTAAGATTCAAATTATGTCGAAAGTATCTAAGTACCAAGTTTTGAACCGGCTATCCTCCTATCATGCGCTGTCTGCATTTTTTTATTGCTCTGGGTTCTATGATCATTATCAGAAATTTCGAAATATATTTAATAAATAAAAACAATTGGTTAATCTTTTAGTTTTACAGGAACGGGATTTTTTAAATATAATGTTGTAGGCATACCGATTCCCAATTTGCAGACCTCGTATCATTTTATAAATTCCCAGTTAAAAAAATGATAATGCTGCTAAAATGTCTAAAATACATCAATAATGCCATTCAATTAAAACTTGGCCATAATTAAAGAAACAAAATTCATATCCAATGAAAAAAAAAAGAATTGTTAATAAAATAACTTTTTCAATTGTTTTTTTCCAGTTTTTGTTTTCAGTGTGTAATTCCTAAAAAGAAATAACCGCACGTGTTCATATCGTGTTCTTACCAGTTAAAGTACTTTTTATATTTTGGACATAATTGTAAATTATTACCCCTAACGTCTGTCATTACTGGTATTTTCGATTATCCATTAACTATATAAGTATCGCATATGTCATTTAAACAACCCATGAGTACTGGAATTCTTCCTGAAGCGCAGACAATTGATTACAAGTGCTTACAAGTGGCCTAGTGTGAGGGAAATAATAACATTTTGAATTGGCTAGTCTAGTTATATAATTTAGAATAATTACGTATTGTTTAGGGCGGATGTTTTAGCCAAAACCATGAATTGGCTTCTTAATTACGATAACAGTGCATACATCTATTTATAAATTAGGCATCAGGAGACCAATCGTTTAATGGGTAAAAATACTATGTTTGTTTTGATAAATTCATTTAAAGGAAATCATCAACTAAAAATGCTGATCAATTGATACACAAAATAATCTTTGACAGAAAGAAGCGCCACAAAAAAAGAGAAAAAGGTATTTTGGTGTTTAATGGAAGTCTTATTTATTATCTTCTTCTACTTTATAAAGGTTCAAGAAATAGCAAATTGCTATACGCACCTTGTCATCGGTTTCCAAAAATGACAATTACATCATCATAATCCTAGAAATATACGAGACGACTTGAATGTCATATGTGTTTATTATCAATGGCACGGTTAGTCTATTTAATCATGTATTAAATATCTTGTACTTAACGGGGTTACTGTAACAACTATTAACTATCAGGAGCAAAGTGAGTTTATTATAACAGATATCAATGATCAAGAAAACAGTTGGCACAGTTCGGATATGATAACAGGAAGCCAAATGTACCGTGGGACTATTACGACAGGAATCAAATACCAAGGGCGCAGTGGGAGTGTTATAACAAGATTCAGTGACTGTGCGAACAGTTTGGCAATTGTTATAAGAATCATTTCACATCAAGTCCACAGTGGGTTTTTAAAAACGTAAAATAAATTGCTATGTGAATCATTTACCAAGTCCAGAGTGGGGTTTTAAAGATGTAAAATCAATTGATATGTGAACAGCGAGGCGCTTGTTATAGGAATCCAATACCAAGGGCACAGTAGGCATTTTATAACAGAAATCAATTAATTTGGTTGAAATTAAACGCAGAGAATTATGTAAACAGCACCGTGTGTATGAAAATCATATGTCTGTTTAATATAACAGCGATGCATTTTTAATCGACCTTTGCATGCTAAAATGTCCAAGGATTAATTTGTAAAAAGATTTTAATGACTCAATGTCATACTCTTTTTGCAATCAGACAATTATAAACTAGTTCTAGTGCTATAGTTCATGCGCCTGTGGTATGATGTTTTCAATGGATTTACTTATGTGTCTGTTACATTTCAGCATAATTACGAAATAAAAATATATAATGTTTATATTTCGAAATTTTACCGTAACACATGTTTAATTCATATTTTAGATTAGCTGTGGTTTGTATGGAAAGATATCAATACTTCTTCTTCGGAATGAACCGATTAGGAAAAAATCAATTTAGTCTCTTTTTCTAATTTTCTTCCATAAATATGTATTATTACTTGAACTAATCTAAATAAACTATTGTGTATGCTTTCTTATTTTATACATATTTTGCAAAACTGAAATTAGTACGGAACAAAATGATAAAGTCTATAAATGACTGACACGAAAGCAGATTCTCACAAATTCTAAAACTTGTTTATCTGTATCCTTTCCACTTAATGTGTTTAATGTATGACTTTATTGCTTAATTGTTAAATGTACGCTAAATATATGTACTGATGTGATTAAAATATGTTTTAAACTAATAATTTTACTCAATATCAAAACCATATAAAGCGGGGGGATAGTCTAATTGACTGCTCACGCTATAGGTTGCGGGTTCGATCCCCAGCTCGACCCGATGCCTCACATAAAGCATATAGTGGAGCATGCCTCATGATTTAAATAAAGTGGAACATGCCTCCTGACATATATATAGTGTCACAAGCCTCTGGACATACAAACCTCCGGACTTATACATAGTGTAACGAGCCTCCTGACTTTTATATAGTGGAACAGGTCTCCTGATATACAAACATCCGGACTTATAAATAATGGAACACGCCTCCTGATTTATTCATAGTGGAACAAACCTCCAGACTTATTCATCGCGGAACAAGCCGCCTTACTTATATATAGTGGAAGAAGCTTACTGACATACAAACCTTCGGACATATATAAAGTTGAGCAAGCCTCCTGACTAATGTATAGTGGAACAAGCATACTGACATACAAATCTCCGGACTTACTCATCGTGGAACAAGCCTCCTCACTTATATATAGAGGGACAAGCATCCTCACTAATATATAGAGGAACAAGCCTCCTGACTTATACATAGAGGAACAAGCCTCCTGACTTATACATAGTGGAACAAGCCTCCTGACTTATACATAGTGGAACAAGTCTCATGACTTATACAAAGTGGAACACGCCTCCTGTATTATACATAGTGGAACAAGCCTCATGACTTATACTTAGTGGAACAAGCCTCATGATTTATACATAATGGAACAAGCCTCCTGACTTATTCATAGTGTAACAAGCCTCCTGACTTATACATAGTGGAACAAGTCACCTGACTTATACATAGTGGAACAAGCCTCATGACTTATACAAAGTGGAACAAGCCTCCTGACTTATATATAGTGGAACAAGCCTTCTGAATTATACATAGTGGAACAAGCCTCCTGAATTATATATAGTGGAACTAGACTCCTGACATACAAGCTTACTGACTTATATTTAGTTGAATAAGACTCCTGACTTATATAAAATGGAACAAGCCTCCTGATTTATATATAGTGGAACAAGCCTCCTGACATACAAACCTCCTGACTTATTCATAGTGGAACAAGCCTCCTGAATTATACATAGTGGAACAAGCCTCATGACTTATACATAGTGGAACAAGCCTCATGACTTATATATAGTGGAACAAGCCTCCTGACTTATACATAGTGGAACAAGCCTCATGACTTATACATAGTGGAACAAGCCTCCTGACTTATACATAGTGGAACAAGCCTCCTGAATTATACATAGTTGAACAAGCCTCATGACTTATACAAAGTGGAACAAGCCTCCTGACTTATACATAGTGGAACAAGTCTCATGACTTATACAAAGTGGAACACGCCTCCTGTATTATACATAGTGGAACAAGCCTCCTGACTTATTCATAGTGTAACAAGCCTCCTGACTTATACATAGTGGAACAAGTCACCTGACTTATTCATAGTGGAACAAGCCTCATGACTTATACAAAGTGGAACAAGCCTCCTGACTTATACATAGTGGAACAAGCCTTCTGAATTATACATAATTGAACAAGCCTCCTGACTTATACATAGTGGAACAAGCCTCCTGAATTATACATAGTTCAACAAGCCTCATGACTTATACAAAGTGGAACAAGCCTCCTGACTTATACATAGAGGAACAAGCCTCCTGATATATACATAGTGGATCAAGCCTCCTGACTTATACAAAGTGGAACAAGCCTCCTGACTTATACATAGTGGAACAAACCTCCTGAATTATACATAGTGGAACAAGCCTCCTTAATTATATATAGTAGAACAAGCCTCCTGACATACAAGCCTACGGACTTATACAGAGTGGAACAAGCCTCATGACATATATAAAGTGTAACAAGCCTCCTGACATAAACATAGTGGAACAAGCCTACTGACTAAACATAGTGGAACAAGCCTCCTGACTTAAACAAAGTGGAACAAGCCTCATGAATTATACATAGTGGAACAAGCCTCCTTAATTATATATAGTAGAACAAGCCTCCTGACATACAAGCCTACGGACTTATACATAGTGGAACAAGCCTCATGACATATATAATGTGTAACAAGCCTACTGACTTATACATAGCAGAACAAGCTTCCTGACATATACATAGTGGAACAAGCCTAGAGACTTAAACATAGTGGAACAAGCCTCCTGATTTATACATAGTGGAACAAGCTTCATGACTTATACAAAGTGGAACAAGCCTCATGATTTATACATAGAGGAACAAGCCTCCTGAATTATGCATAGTGGAACAAGCCTTCTGACTTATACATAGTGGAACAAGCATCCTGACTTATACATAGTAGAACAAGCCTTCTGACATATACATAGTGGAAGAAGCCTCCTGACTTATACATAGTGGAACACGCCTCATGACTTATACAAAGTGGAACAAGCATCCTGACTTATATAGAGTGGAACAAGCCTCCTGACTTATATATAGTGGAACAAGCCTCCTGACTTATATATAGTGGAACATGCCACCTGACTTATATATAGTGGAACATGTCACCTGTCCTATATATAGTGGAACATGCCACCTGACTTATATTCAATGGAACATGCTACCTGTCTTATATATAGTGGAACAAGCCTCCTGACTTATATATAGTGGAACATGCCTCCTGACTTATATATAGTGGAACATGCCACCTGACTTATATATAGTGTAACATGCCACCTGTCTTATATATAGTGGAACAAGCCTCCAGACGTATATATAATGTAACAAGCCTCCTGACTTATATATAGTGGAACAAGCCTCCTGACTTATATATAGTGGAACAAGCCTCCTGACTTATATATAATGGAACATGTTACCTGTCTTATATATAGTGGAACAAGCCTCCTGACTTATATATAGTGGAACATGCCTCCTGACTTATATATAGTGGAACATGCCACCTGACTTATATATAGTGGAACATGCCACCTGTCTTATATATAGTGAAACAAGCCT
Organism: Panopea generosa; assembly: GCA_029582155.1. Classification (NCBI taxonomy): domain Eukaryota; kingdom Metazoa; phylum Mollusca; class Bivalvia; order Adapedonta; family Hiatellidae; genus Panopea; species Panopea generosa. The sequence goes on along the minus strand of CM055911.1, from coordinate 19,786,579 downwards.
TCTGACGTATACAAAGTGGAACAAGCCTCCTGATTTATATATAGTGTAACAAGCCTCCTGACGTATATATAGTTGAACAAGCATTCTGACGTATATATAGTGAAACAAGCCTCCTGACTTATATATAGTGGAACAAGTCTCCTGACTTATATATAGTGTAACAAGCCTCCTGACGTATACAAAGTGGAACAAGCCTCCTGACTTATATATAGTGTAACAAGCCTCCTGACGTATATATAATGGAACAAGCCTTCTGACGTATATATAGTGAAACAAGCCTCCTGACTTATATATAGTGTAACAAGCCTCCTGACGTTTACAAAGTGGAACAAGCCTCCTGACTTATATATAGTGTAACAAGCCTCCTGACGTATATATAGTGGAACAAGCCTCCTGATTTATATATAGTGTAACAAGCCTCCTGACGTATACAAAGTGGAACAAGCCTTCTGACGTATATATAGTGAAACAAGCCTCCTGACTTATATATAGTGTAACAAGCCTCCTGACGTATACAAAGTGGAACAAGACTCCTGACTTATATATAGTGTAACAAGCCTCCTGACGTATATATAGTGGAACATGCCTCCTGATTTATATATAGTGTAACAAGCCTCCTGATGTATACAAAGTGGAACAAGCCTCCTGACGTATATATAGTGGATCAAGCCTCCTGATTTATATATAGTGTAACAAGCCTCCTGACGTATACAAAGTGGAACAAGCCTCCTGACGTATATATAGTGAAACAAGCCTCCTGATTTATATATAGTGTAACAAGCCTCCTGATGTATACAAAGTGGAACAAGCCTCCTGACTTATATATAGTGCAACATCCTCCTTGCTTATATATTGTGGAACATACCTCCTGACTTATATATAGTGGAACAAGCCTCCTGGCTTGTATATAATGGAACATGCCTTCTGACTTATACAGAGTGGAACAAGCCTCCTGACTTATATATAGTGTAACAAGCCTCCTGACGTATAAAAAGTGGAACAAGCCTCCTGACTTATATATAGTGCAACATCCTCCTTGCTTGTATATTGTGGAACACACCTCCTGACTTATATATAGTGGAACAAGCCTCCTGGCTTTTACATAATGGAACATGCCTTCTGACTTATATATAGTGGAACAAGCCTCCCGACTTATATATAGTGAAACAAACCTCTTGACTCGTTCTCAGAATGGGAAAACAAGTCACATACACGTTATACAATAAAAATGCATTGAAATTATTTTCATTATTTTATCAATCTCTATGAAATCATTGTCCATAATCATTGATAGTGTGTTCATGTATATCTAAGTTTGCTGGTTTTACTCGAAAACCATATAGTGACAAGTGTTATGTGACATTGATTGAAGCAATATCAATACAGTTTCAAAACAGTCGATATTGACACTATTAGATACTTCATAATGATCGAATATGATATTATTAACAAGTTGGATGCATGTTTATAATAGTTTTATGCTTTCCATTTTCATCAGTGACTGTGCCACTTTTGCAATTTAGAAGCACATTTTTTTATATTACTTTGTAGTTTGTGCAGAACAGGCATGGTGGAAATAAACCAGCATTACTGTATTTGTGTTTTGTTTTCTCTATAATAGTTTACAACGTGCATGTCTATTTAGTTGCAAAATACTGACTTTGATCTATAAACAAATCTGTTTTATCTGAATCATCTTTATTTGTTGACGTTGCTTTAATGAGCACAAAGTTGGTCGTATTTAACAATATTAATCATAATGTCAATTATTACATAAATACTAATTGATTAATAACATATTAATTAATTAGAATGTAAATTGATATTGCTTTCGAATTATTCTGTACATTTATAGATCAGTTTGATTCATTTTTTAAGTATACTGTTACATATGAACTGTTTATATAACCAACTGAATAACATTCATGACTTTAAAGCATATCGTATGATAATGAGTCCGGCAGACAGTCCAGTGTTGCTTGTTGTGTGGTGTCTGTTCTATTAGATTCAATTCTTGCATAGTCGATTGTGTGTAAAGCTTACCTCACATCGATTCTACGCCGCCATTTGAAATGAACAAAACCGTATTTACGATTTATGTTGTTCATCTTTGGTTAGAACATTGACAGAATTGATAAAACTTATGAATCTAAAACTATCGTTTGTGTTTATGAATTACATACTGAGAGTTTCAATCAAAATCACTAAAATACATAACATTGATAAAGTAATATGTGTTTATTTTTCGAGTATCGCTTCTTATATGTATCACAATAACCTAACAAACAATTAATCATGCCTAACATGTGCTAAACTCGTATATTTTATCTCAAACTAGTTAACATTCCTGAAACTGCAATATATGCATATTAACGTTTAACTGTTAACAATAGTGAGCTTTGTCCTTGTATTTTCAGCCCGTTTAACCGTATCTTGATGGAGATGTGAATAAACGAACAAGGCAAGTTCTCAGGAATACTCATGTTTGGCACCTTTATAAAACCCGCATTAGAAAAAAACAGACTATTAACAAAAATACTGATAACAATGAATTCGATGTAAAAACAATAGTTCAATGGTAACAATACTACAAATATTAAAAGTGATAAATTGTACTAATATATAATTTATGGTTGTTTTGATTCAGGCACATTTTTTTGTTAACAATAGTTAGCTTAAATTAATTTGAAACATTCAAAGAGAAAGATAAAACATTTTGGCGAATTGTATAGCAGATCTAAGAGAGGAAGATGAATTATTCGAAACAGTGAACAGTAAGCAGCGCCAAATTTGTTAATTATGGATTGCTTGAAGGTTGAAGGAAAGAAACTATTGTCTGGTAGAGGATGACATCTGAAACAAAACAGCATACCTTCAAAGAACCGGACAGATCAGGCAATATGGAAAAGTGTATACCCAAGAAAATTATACAATACATTTGTTGAATTATAGATTGATCTGTTAATGAAATCCCATACTTTTATTGTTGCTTTTGTGCCGCTTTGTGCCGTAAATACATGGGTTGTTCCATAAAAGACAAAAAGAGGTCCTTTTTCAGTCCAATAAAACTTTATTTTACAATTGATGATTTAATATAACGAATCACAGATGTTAAGTACAGCTAGCAGACTAACGATAATAGAATGGAAAATAACACAATTCCAAATAAACTGAATATAACAGATATATCAAATATATTTTAAGTCAAGAGACACAGTAAACACATAAAACCATGTTTATGCATTTTTAATGCTGTTCTTCTTTTCAAAAGATTTGAAAATATATGTGCTTAAATGTCTAAGTACATTATCCTCTTTACTGCTAAAAAGTTGCATCAGTTTGTATATACTTGGCCGACACCAAAAATATGTATTTATAAATGGTGTACGTAAATCTACGTAAATGATATTCATCTTCAATTATGTAACAAGAATTGTATCTTCTGTGTTCAAATGGTTCATTATACATTGTATAAGAAAATAAGAATAAATATATCACGGGGACGATAGCCGCTTCTTGCACTTAGAAAATTGTCCTATGTAATTATGTTTTAAATATTTTCACAATGGTTCGTAGGAGCTATGATTTCTTGCTGCAATTGAGTAAAGCAAGTTTTGCATAGCATATTCTGCAATTAGACATGTATTTTTTAGTCTTATAGAACTTTTTTAAAGATATTTTAAAGAATCCTAGGGTTTCACTGCACGTTTTCTTTTTAAATATACCAAGTATTGTGCATTATATGTGCGGATACATTATTGCTATGAAATAAAAAATACTTATAAGATTATTTTGTTGAGTTTTATATTTATCGTGGAAACTAAATAACAAAATTCAACCGTATAATGAAACCTTTAATCAAGTAAAACATGAAAATAAAGTAAAAAAAGATCATGCCACGTGACAACAGTAATACGTATGTTATTCTTAAAGGCAGTGTGTCATGTTTTATACAAACAAAATCCCCGAGGTTTCTCCTTATCGACATGGTATATATTATATGAAAATATTCTGAAATGACAATGTCAATTTATGTAAATTATGCCACCTGACCATGATACAAATATACACAAATATAGCATATAGTAAAACAAATATACGCCAGAAAGGGAAAGCTACTATTAGGGAGAAAACAAAACAGCATTTAAAGTAACAAACATCAAGTATCAAATAAATCAAACTAACTGGCATTTACAAGTGTTACTTAAAATTTATAAAGGAAGGAGCATACTAGTGTCAGATTATTTTAAATTAAACTAGAACAAAGCGTGTCCATTAGATGAGCAGTTCCAGTACGAATTCGAAGAGTTGTATTAGGTGTAACCCCACCATTGATTTTTGTTCTTTATTCTATAGTAAATAATAAATGTTTGAAGGCTTGTCATTCATAGAGGGTCCCAAATGAAAGAAGTGAAACCTACATTTTACTGTTTGTCAACCTCTGCACTATCAAAATATGATGAGAAAAGTAGGGGTCATGTGTCATATAAGAGATTTTTTTTCTGCTCAGTGTGTACACTGGTGACAAAGTGAAAGTAGACTTCCGAAATCATGAATTCATACCCCAATTTCCAAGCATCATTTTTTTTTTCTAAATTCACAATTCAAACATGACAATGCTATCAAAATGTTCAAAATACATCAATAATGCCATTCAAATAAAAAAATGAGCATTAAAAATAGGAAAATGCATTTTTAAAGAAGAAGAATTGAGGATTATTTACAACCGCCATTATGCGACTACCCCACGGAAGCACTTCCTTTTTGCAATGGTGGCACTATGCCTATAAGGAAACTCTTTTTTTTTTAATTTCATAATTACCTCATTTTGGCTAAGTACTACCAATTTGAAGTAATACTGCCAAGTTGCAGGCATTAAATACTGAAACTTTTGTCAAAATACCACTTTTTACATGATCATTATATACAGGCGCGAGATGTTGACCGACATGCAATTTTGATGTGTTCGACTAATTTTACCACACCAAATTTTTTTTTACCTAATTCCATTAAAATTTTTACACCAAAACAGTCTCATGATACACTGAAGACATTATCTTACCAAAATACATTATTCAATACAATGTACATGCTAAAAATTGCACATTTAAATCATCCAAAATAAAAAAATCTTCTAAATTTTGTGATTTTTCATGAAATTTCAATGTAAATATGCACATATATGCTTTATTTGAGGCATACACTTACCAAAATGTGCTTTTTTATGAAGCAAATGTCTCCAATTTGTCATTTAATACTATGAGAGTGTAGAAAAAAGGTTATTTTACCTACAATTAACATTTTGGAAAATCACCCCCATTTCACTCAAGTCTCTCTTATAGGTGTAACCCCACCATTGATTTTTGTTCTTTATTCTATAGTAAATAATAAAAGTTTGAAGGCTTGTCATTCATAGAGGGTCCCAAATGAAAGAAGTGAAACCTACATTTTACTGTTTGTCAACCTCTGCACTATCAAAATATGATGAGAAAAGTAGGGGTCATGTGTCATATAAGAGATTTTTTTTTCTGCTCAGTGTGTACACTGGTGACAAAGTGAAAGTAGACTTCCGAAATCATGAATTCATACCCCAATTTCCAAGCATCATTTTTTTTTTCTAAATTCACAATTCAAACATGACAATGCTACCAAAATGTTCAAAATACATCAATAATGCCATTCAAATAAAAAAATGAGCATTAAAAATAGGAAAATGCATTTTTAAAGAAGAAGAATTGAGGATTATTTACAACCGCCATTATGCGACTACCCCACGGAAGCACTTCCTTTTTGCAATGGTGGCACTATGCCTATTAACAAAGTGTCTTGCGTTCCCAATTAGTTGTAGAATAAATGTAATCACTTATAAATACCGTTCCGAAATTCGGATACATATTGATTTCGTTAATTAATCTAAGAAACGCATTTCATAATAATTTCAAATTTCTCAATAGTTACAAAAAAATGTTCATATGGATCAGGTATATTGTTACAGATAACGGTTTCAACTAAAAATGAATAGGATGAACATCGCAATTTAGAGAGTGCTCTTTTACATTTGATTATTATTAAAATGTGTGATACCTTTCTACATCTAGATACGTTTTAAATTCCTATAATTCATAGATGTAAACGTGCTTTGTGAGGAACATTCCATTAATTCCAATTCCAGACATATCGAAATCCGTACTTAACAAGTAAAACTTAAATTTGTGTTACACAGCTAACATGTTCTGCAGCATCCACATTTCCAAGTCTAAAATAGCACTGTTAGGGACATTTGTGATTATCCATACGGATCTGACACAACCATTATTTTATATAATTGCAATAACGTGCAATAGATAAGGGGAAACAGGTCACATTCGCCAAACAAAAGGGCATGGAAAGTAGTCGTATACAATTCTAAATATCGTGTATAAAATGTTTTTTGTTTATTTGAGCTGCAAAATCATATCCTCTAAACACTATTATTTTAGCAATTATGAAATTATTATGTGATTGCAAATGTCAAACAGTTTTATTACAATTTGCAAAGTCATCGGCATATAGTATTCAGAGGCGTTCCTAGATATGTTTTGAGTAAACGTCCGGTTGAGGGTGTGGGAGTTTGTGTTCCGTCTATTTGTAGGGAGTTTGGGGTCTTCCCTCTTTAAAGATTTCCTTTTTTTCTGCATTTCAACCTTTTCTCTTTTTTACATTCAACTCCGAGGTATGCGTCCGGGCGTTTAAGAGTATGTTTAGGAATGCACCTGGTATTGCAAATACAAAATCCACTTCTTCCGAAACGTGTATACATGTATGTTAATGTATCTAAACTGTACAACTTGATCACTGACAAAATATTGGATGAAATCGTGTTTAATCGTCACCCTAGGTGGCATCCAATATTTCGGTTGAAGATATTAGTATAATCATGACGATCAGTGCGTAATCCATAGCCATAAGTAGTGCTAAATATTTCCATCAATCCCTTTTCCTTCAAAGATTATCCAACAATTGTGATTAATTGTTTCGAATGCCTGATTAATGAAAGAGACATAAATTAATGTTTTGTTTCAAGACTTGCTAAAACACTCTTGTATCAACTATTCTATTGTATAATGGAAATAATATATGTGTTAATACATTATACCATTTATGTCAGTATTGCACTGTGGTTACAGTCAATCAATAGCAAAAAGAGTTAACTTTATTTTCATTTCCTCGCTACAAAAGAAATAACCCACATTTCGTACTATTTTAACATAATAGTTTATTAGGATTGAGTTATTTATGAACGGCGCAAAGTAAAATGTACATGCTGCAGAAAGCACGGACTAATCGACAGAATGTATTTATGTGTAATGTGGTGAGGTTGTATAACTGGCAGTTTTACAGATTAACGAGTAGTTAATGTTCATTTAATCATTGAACGAAAGCACCACACTCAAAAATGTTGCCATACTTCCTCAGCCAATAAAATCGGTCATATTTTTTTTAAAAAAGAGAATATTTCAATTTAAATGTGATGGCCGTCAACAGAGGTTGACCTTCTTCCTCAGCGTATGAAATTGCTCCATATACGAGAAGTAGATCTACATCTTTGTGCATCATGATTACATTTAAACTACGATATAACAACTGCAGGCATAGTACTGAGTTTTCATCTAACATTTTTTCATCAACTTCCAACCTCCAAAACTATATATGTCTTTAATTTTTCGCATTTTATCCATTTTATATGGGAATATAGAACCTAATCCCGTGCCTAGCCAGAGTAATAATCAATGTTTCTCCAATATTACAGCAAATTATTCGTAGTATAAGGTACAAACCTGACTATATTAAACATATTTTCATTGATTTCGATATTTTATGTTTCACAGAAACTCACCTCCAGACAAATATCCATGACAACGATCTATAACTATATCGTAAAGATAATTCATCATATGCCGGTGGGATTTTATTTCATGTTTCATCCGATTTAAGTATATATCGTAACGATAAGTTAAATAAATTAAATTAATTATTATTTCAAATATAATAACAAGATGAAAGTTAGTATGTTGTGTAACATGGAATTAAATTGTTTTTTGTGTAGGTACCTGCAATTCACTGAGCGAGCCACAAGGACAAGAAAGAACATCGAAATTGACCACAGAAAATTTCAGCCAAAGACATTTGAAGTTAAAGTTAATTCGAGAAAAAACAGAAAAAAATATATATATTTACTTTTTTATAGTTTTCAATATGCAGAAAAATAAAATTAATTTGCTAAATATAACTGTTATCAACAGTTTAAAAGAAATGATCAATATCATTTTATGTTGACTTTTTTCATTTTACAAAATAATTATCTGGCAACTTTAATCAGTTCCAAATGGATACATTTCCTATATATTTCCAGGAGACCCAAACTGTCTAGTAATGTTGTACCTGCTGTACAAGCAGAAACAGCCAGACCTGGATCCTTAAAGAAAAATCTACCTTGGTATCAACCATAAAATAAAAATAGTTAGTCAATGGTACATCAAGGCTCCTATGGGCAATAACACACTTGGTTAAGGACGGTATTGTGGGGTTAAAAATCTTTAAATATCAATATCATTTCTGTACAAAATGCCACTGTTGGGTTAATTCCTCTTTTTTTTTTTTAATGCATTTTTACTTGTTTTAGTTTACATGTGCAAATGTGTTCTCTTCCTGATTTATCCGTCCGATTTATCCGTCCGTCTGTTAAACTATTGTTTCAAATGACATATCCTCTTAATCCGCTCATCATATTTAAAGCAAACATTACAGGAATGATCCTTAGATAGGTCTCTATCTAAATAGCTAAAACGAACTTGATCAATACGGAACTCTGGTTGCTATGGAAATCTATTGGAAAACATTTTAAAAACTATTTTCCTTTAAAACCGGTGGGCAGATTTCATAAAAAATTAGTACAAATTATCAGTATGTGATCCTCTACCAAAACTGACTCGTTTAAAGCATGGCCGCCAGGAAACATACCACCAGGTGAACTATTGTGACCCTCTTGTTTGATACTTAAAATAGTGAGGCCTTGTTGTAAACAAAATTATGATGTGAATTCAATTTTTTGGTTAATAACGTGTCTGTTTAGGAAAAGCAAATTTGTGTATCTACCTTGTTGACTCTAGTACGTGCAAAAACATGCAAAACAGGATTTTTTATAGCCAGATGATTATCACTTGTGTTTAAATAAATAATTTCCACTCGTCTAAAACACTGACGAAATATCAGCATATTCATACATACAACTAAAGAATTCACGATGAAATAAAAAAGGTTACTGAACTTTAAAGTAGAGTAAAGTTTCTTGTTTTGCTGAGTATATATTAAGTAAACCTGTCTTTAACAGAGGACGCAAAGCTCAATGTACAACAGCATACATGTAAACCAATTCACAGAATAATCTAATAAATATACTAAAGATATGAAATTATGAGTTACTGGATGGTGGTAAAAATGTTTCATAATTTAACTTATTTTACACATTTTCAGCCTTTCATAACAACATAAAACAAGACAAGCTAAACTGTTGTCACGCTTATGTACTACACATGATTGCAAGTTAAAGAACCTGAACTTTGCGTTATATCAGAGAACAATGCTATAAAAGTACACCTGCGGAAAGGGAGCAATTTGATTTTGTTTATTCTTACAAGCGGTTGGTCGATTTAGATTAGCTCAAATACATTAATGTGGATGTTGTATAATTGGAAACTGCTTTAAATGACTGATTGAAACCTAGTACTATTTTAAAATCTGTTGATTAAAGACGATTGCTTTAGTCTTTGCCACATTTTTCCTATGGATAAAATTTCATGAATCTTCCCAGGATTTAAGTTTAATGTATGTTCATGCAATATCAGAAATAAAAAAAACACATATTACCGTACAGATATTTTGGTATTACCTCCTCGTAAACATACCCGTCCTTGAAAGTTGGTAAAATAATTTTAACAAACAATGCATTAAAAATTATTTAAAATTAAAATAAAAAATGCATTCACAGCGTAAATTGAGAAAAAAATAACGTTAAAATGGAATTTATCAGGATTTTTATTTTTTTTAAATTGGCACAACACATCTTTTTTACTATATATCATAGTAATATATAATAACTGACTCCACATTGTCAAAAGGATATCTATTTAACATACCAAAATAATATATTGAAAGGGAATTTCCTAACTTTGGCTACGCACCTAAGTAGACTAAGATAGATGTCCGGCTCAAAATTGCAATATATCTTGTGGCGTATCTAATGAGTCACGTGATTTCATTTTGATTTCAATAAATATGTTGTACAAGTTTACACGTAGAAAAAATGTTTCATCTAAGAAAAAGTCTGAATGAGATGCGAGGATCTGATACAGTGATGTCTATCTTTAAAACTGGGATTTCGTTTCAAGTTTATCTCTCAAATTCAAATACCGATTTTGATTTGTTTTGATGGATTTGACAAACGAAACCATTCGGATTTTATTCAATAATGAAATGCTTTTATATCCATTTGATAAGACCTTTATAGCGTTTTTCCTTCATATATTATCTTTAAATCATGCCATCGTTAACTAAACTGCAGATGCAAAATAAACGTCAAATTGTTATGAACAAATACTTTATACCAGTATGCTTTTTCATTTATTGAACACAATATAAGAGACCAATTTTAGGCGTATCCGTTAATGATTGCGTCATCAGAAAAAGTGTCGATTGCACAATAGCGGTTTGTAGTGACTCTGGGAGGTCTCGACAAAATTGCTTTCTTTGGTGCGCGGAGTTCGTGCACATGAAAAGCGTCCTTAAGCACAAAGTTTTTATTGAAATGTCGGTTTTTATTGGCGTTCGAATACCATTCCTGGCGTTAGTAGTTGTTTCACGTCTTGTACACTGTTACAAACGGACCAGAATAGCGCAAGAACGACGCATCGTTTTTTTTTTGTCAGCATTAAAAATGTGACTTTTCTATATTTCTTTTCTATATTTGGTATTTGGGCGCTAATTACAAGTCATTTTAGAGGGATATGACGTCATGTTCTACGTATAATACATCTCACCTTCCGTGTCTAGTTTCATCAGTGGAGGAAATCATCAGATAAATTGAGTAGAGCTATCGTCCTTCAGCAAGTAACTGTTAGCTGCAAAACAAATCATATCAGCTGACAATAAGACAAACGATAAAACAAATATGGGAACGCCTCAGCATTGGTATAAAGTTGTTTTTTTTTTTTTCTATTCATATTCGTATAGAAAATTGAACGTAATGCACTCCATAATTAGACATGTGTGCGTGTCAATCAAGACAGTATTAAATCAGTTAAAGCATGCAGTATATTAAAGGTACATACTATAAAGATACATACTATAATTAGACATGTATGAGTGTCAATCAAGACAGCATTAAATCAGTAATATCTTGCAGTATATTAAACCTACATACTTTAAAGATACATAATATAATAAGACATACATGAGTGTTAATCAAGACAAAATAAAATCAGTTATAGCATGCAGTACATTAAAGGTACAAACTTTTAAGGGACATTCTATAATTAGACATGCATGCTTGTTAAATGAGACAGCATTAAATCAGTTATAGCATACAGTATATTAAAGGTACATATTTTAAAGATTCATACTATAATTAAACATTCATGAATGTTTATCAAGACAGCATTAAATCAGTTATAGCATGCAGTATATTAAAGGTACATCAATAAAGATTCAAACTATGATTAGACATGCATGCTTGTTTATCAAGACAGCATTAACTCATTTATAACATGCAGTATATTAAAGGTAATACTTTAAAGGGACATACTATAAAAAGACATGCATGCTTGTTTATCAAGACAGCATTAAATCAGTTATAGCATACAGTATATTAAAGGTACATACATTAAAGATACAGACTATAATGAAACATGCATGAGTGTTAATCAAGACAACATTAAATCCGTTATAGCATGCATTATATTAAAGGTACATACTTTAAAGGGACATACTATAATTAGACATACATGCTTGTTAATAAAGACAGTATTAAATCAGTTATAGCATGCAGTATATTAAATGTAGATACTTTAAAGGGACGTACTATAATAAGACATGCATACTTTTTAATCAAGACAGCATTAAATCAGTTATAGCATGCAGTATATTAAATGTATATACTTTAAAGGGACATACTATAATTAAACATGAATGCTTGTTAAATAAGACAGCATTAAATTAATTCTAGCATACAGTATATTAAAGGTACATACATTAAATATACATACTATAATTAAACATGCGTGAGCGTTAATCAAGACAGCATTAAATTAGTTAATGCATGCAGTATATTAAAGGTACATACTTTAAAGATGCATACTATAGTTAGACATGCATGAGTGTTAATCAAGACAGCATTTAATCAGTTATAGCATGCAGTACATTAAAGGTACATAATTTAAAGGGACATACAATAATTAGACATGCATGCATGTTAATCATGAAGAATCCAATCAGTTCTAGCATGCAGTGCATTAAAGGGACATACCTTAATGTTGAAATCAAATGTTATTCATGTTTACATATTATACTTATATGTGGAACAATGAACGTTTAATTGTATATGACTATTGATTTCCAAAACTTACCGTCTGACACTTCATATTCAAGAAATGTGTAACCTTTTTTTTATAAAACTATTGGTGTGACGTTAAGTTTATAAATATGAATAATTCTACAATTCGTGAAAAAAGGGTTATGTCCTTGAACTTATTATGTTACTGACACCAATGTTTGAAAATAAAACGCATTACACATTTAAGTACATGTCAACGAAGATGTGCAGTATGGTACGTTTTAATCATATACACAGTTTTTTGTTTATTTCCCTAGCACCTTTGTATTCCTTTAGTGCTCTATAAACGTCTTCGAAGGATGACGGAACTATACGATTGAATCTGAATTTTTGCTAGCAGAGCAGTTAATTTGCAAACTAGAATTACTGATCAGTAAATTGACATTTAAAACACAATTTATTCGTGTAAAAGAGGTACCAGCTGTTATAAGTGCACCGAAGGCCATGAAAATTCACAATTCTGTTTCTTATTTCTAATTATTTGTTTCTTTATAAAATAAATATCTTCATATACCGGTTATGCCGCTTTAACAGTGAATTCATTAAATTATTTAAAGTTCCATGTTTACGATTCAAATTACATCGGTCTTATGGCGAATTATAATTGAACTATGTCACTGATACAAATCACCCTTAAGCACATCGAGTGTATAGAAAATATATTGTTACTAACAAATAACACACCGAGCAAAAATGACCGAAATAACAAAACAGAACAAAATCGTTATTTACAAAAACAATGCAATACATGCACGAAAAAATACGAAAGTGAACATAAATATGTTGCTTATGACTCATGGCCTATATACTATGGATTTATATGCAACGCATATTGACTGGACGGACAATTTACATACATGAAGTGTTAGCTTTATATAAGTAGGATCGTGTTAAGGATTCATGATTACTCACAAGCTATATAAAGGACTGATTTGTAAACCCGTTGGAGCATAGTGATACAGTGAATTCATATATATTTAATTTTAGAAAGTGAGGTAATTAAATCCACAACAACGGGAATTTTGAGAACTTTTGAGATGCTCAGTCACAAAGCATGTTATATATATATATATATATATATATATATGGAGATAATTATTTGTGAATGAAAAAGACATAAATGTACAGACCAGACTACGGTGAGCGCGACTAGCTACAATGTAAACCATAGATACAATATCAACGCCTTTGCCAAAGCTATGAATATGGTGTCGACCATGACTTATATACTATGGATTTACATGCAACACAACTGGACTGGACAGACAATTTACATAAATAAAGTGATAGCTTTATATAGGTAGGATCAAGTTAAGGATTTATGACTACCCACATGCTATGAAAAGGACATTTAAAAACCCGTTAAATCATGAAGATACAGTGAATGCATGTGTATTTCAATTTATAAAGGGAGATTCATAAATTCATAATAACGGAATTTCCGATTTTTATATAACACAATACAGTGAATTTCTGGAAAAACTCTTTTTTTTCAATTATTTTCTATCTTTCGTTATTTTTATTGACAAAGTATCGCAGTTTGAAGAGTACGACTGTGCAATCACAAAAGGGTAACCAAAAGCATTTAAATCGACGATTTATGTCACAATTACAATCTCAAGACCCCCAAAATGCATACTTTCCCACTGGAAATTCGTTTCGTCCAAGTTAGAAAGATAAATTTCCAATTGGAATTTCTAATTTCCAAATTGGAATTAGAAATCTATTTTTAGAATTGGCCAATAGGAACCGAGGTTTTCCAATTGGAGGGTTGCAATATTAATATCGGTGTTATTTAATTGGAAATTGCCGGTGTCACGTTATATACACACGCACTACGGAAAGTCCACGCTTTATGGATGTACACTTATGCTTTTTTATCTGGTGTTACTTTAAGTTATGTATTGATATTTAAATGATTTGTTTCATAATATCTAAACTTAAAATGCTATAGGTTAGAAGAAATAGTTCGTCCAATAAATTGTTTAAAATCACGTTAAAAATCGAACAATATTGACAAAATGTGCGGTTTTAAACTCAATGCGTTCTTTTTTGAAACCTTAATTCTCGAAAGATACTGAAGAAAGAAACAAGAAAAACTGACAAAACTCATTCCATATAATACATTTTCAATCGGTCATATAGTACAGTAACCAATAAATTAAGTTTTATTAGAAAAGAAATCATCCACAATTTATTCATTTCAGAGCAATGTAATTTTTTCGGCATCGAATGCTTCCTTTCAAAACCTTAATTCACGAAAGTTATAAAAAAATACCAGTATGAACTCTTCACAATAGCCATTTGATATACTATATTTTCAATTGCCGATACTTTTAAAGTTGTCTTTATATAATAATGTTAATTATTTTATTTTATAACCTTTAAGAATGCAACAACAAACATATAACGATATATTTCATTGTGTTTTGAGAGAAAATATGAGAGATTAAATCCAGGTATTTGCTTCATAATATTTTGCCTTGCTTTCGAAAAATCTAGTCGTTAATTTTACATACAAATCCTTATGTTTTTTTTATAGTTACAATAATTTTCTATAAAAAAATGAACGATGGGGAAATTGAAACTATTTTTAAACTAAAGATCAACAGGCTGCAGGAATTAACGAGTGCTTTTGATGAATATATTTTGTTTAAGTTTACACCTTCAAGGAGTGATGTCACATATTTACATATATAAACTTTACAGAAATTCATAACTTTACTAATGTTAAGTTTTAAAATAAAGTGTGTATAAGAAAATCATATGTCAACTAAAATAGTGTGTATATATAGATAAGAAAATCTGGTGCCCAGTAATTAAAATCTAGCGTTGAGTATGTGTATCGAGTGAGAAAATCAAGTGTTGCGTATGAAAATTTAGTGTCAAACAAGAAAATGACGTTTTGTAAGGATGTTGAGTATATACAAATTAAAATCTAGTGCACAGTAAGAAAAATATATAGTCGAGTAAGGATTTGTGTATCGAGTGAGAAAATCTAAGGCCGTGTATGAAAATACAGTG
The DNA here is from genome assembly GCA_029582155.1 of Panopea generosa. Classification (NCBI taxonomy): domain Eukaryota; kingdom Metazoa; phylum Mollusca; class Bivalvia; order Adapedonta; family Hiatellidae; genus Panopea; species Panopea generosa. Next base: position 19,770,909 of record CM055911.1, on the reverse strand, counting down.
TTAAATAGGGAAATCAAATACTACTACTACTACTACTACTACTACTACTACTACTACTACTACTACTACTACTACTACTACTACTACTACTACTTCTATTACTGCTACAATTACTGCTTCTGCTACTGTTGTTGTTGCTGCTGCTGCTGCTGCTGCTATTAAAACTCTATTAATACTACTACTAATACTAATACTGCTTCTGCTGCTGCTGTTAATACTACTTCTACTACTATTACTACTACTGCTACTGCTGCTGCTGCCGTTACTGTTACTACTACTACTACTACTACTACTACTACTACTACTACTACTACTACTACTACTACTACTACTACTACTACTACTACTCGTACTACCACCATCACTACTACTTCTACTTCCATCACCAACGTCACTAATACTACTACTCGTACTGCAACCACCACTACTACTACTACTACCACCATCACCACCACCACTACTACTGCTGCTGCTGCTGATGATGTTACTGTTGCTATTGTTATTTATGCCAATGTGTACACTACACGCACGCACAAATATAATTGCTTCTTTTGTGTATGTTATTGTCACTTCTCCTTCTAGTTTAAATGCACTTGTATGCACTTGTATGCACGCACATGCATTGACGCGCATATTGCATATAGAAACGTTCAAACGCACGTACGCTTCACTCACACTCTGACGGACACACAAACGCATTGATAGAATATATAAATAGAATTTTCCAATTGGACCCTTTACCATCCCATTGGAAACTTGTGTTTCCGATTGGAATTGACTGCTTGGAAACCGTTAGATCCCGTTGGAAACTAATGTCAATTGAAATATAAAAATTCCAATTGGACATGGTGTTTTTTACTTCTTTAATTCCATTTATCTCAGTATTTTACGAACTTTTTGAGCTGTACTTTTTTTAATTCAACTGAATGATAGTTATGTTGTCCAAAAGTATTAAGTTTATAACATTAATGTTTTTTCCAGAAATTCACTGTGTTGTATTATATATATCAATCAAGTGTTTTTCGTAAGATAAACAAAGGCATGTCATCTTTGATGGATGAGGGAAACTATCAAACTTCTTAAAACTCAGCGTTTTGTAACAGTGTTTTAACGTTAGGTAATATTTGATACATTAGACAATATACAATTAATATTTCTGTCCAAATACAACCAAAGGTAATGTTAAATGATTCTTATTTGCCTCACTTATTACGTTGAACTATTTTTTTTATATTTGAACATTAAGCATCGATATTAAAGATCTTCTATGTACACTTTCTATGGTATCCACCATTGCGACATTTCCTGGTGGTGATATCACCTCATTTCCCGCACAAAACCTGAACATCGTGATATAACACATATAACAAAGCAACTCTTCGCCAGATGTTTTAGCGCAAAAGGACAAATATTTAATTCATCAAAATTGAAATTACATAGTGTTCCTTTAATAAGATAAAAATCACTACCCTTATATGTTACATAATTTAAAGTTACTGCAAAACAATTGTTAACTTGCAAGGTTTAATTAAAACTATACACAATTGGATTTTTTAATTAAGTTTAAAACCAAGAAATAGTGTTTGTTAAGTAACACCTTTTAAGCGAGCAATACATTTACCCTGTTTTTCTTATAATTTTCTTTTAACAAAATGACTGTTTTTATGCAACGATTTAATTAAAATTTGTGTTCCTATAATGTTTATCTTATCAATATTAGAATTCATTAGTTATGTTGTCACTTCCATTAAAATAAGTATAATGAACTTGCATAAGAGTTATAAACCAATTCAATTTTCCCAAGTTAACGTATCATTAGTAAGTCTTGAGAAATATCATCTTTGCATAGTTTTATATAATATATATAATTTCATTGACATTCTGAAACTGGCTATTGATTTAATTTGGATGTTAGAAAGCATAAAAGGCAATAATGCTTAATGTGTTTCATTTATTGTTTTATGTTTTTACTTACTTTAAAGTATTCTATGTTTTTGCTCTTATCATTGCCATCATAAGAAGACTATGTCACTGGCGTTCATGTCGTAATCAACCGTTAATGTTTTATATATATCTCACTCAAACCTCTGACCCAATTATAACCAAACTCAGCCTAATGGTTCTTGAGATAGTCCGCTACCTAGATTTTTGTTCGTGGGGTTCCGAAATGCAACCTAGCATCAACTTTAATAATGCTTTAATGTATACTAACTTAATTGGCTCGACGGCGAAGAAAGCTGAGAGTTTAAATTGACCGCTTGCGAGTCCACTCTTTGGGTAGAGAAAATTCTGATAGTTGTTTAAAGAGGACATCGGGCCCGGCTGGTTTATATTTTTTTTTCAAAATGTGCACTACTCCACTTAACTAAACTTCACCAAACTCTACAGTAATATTTCCTGGGTGGTACTCTACAATGTTTATGTGTTTCGTTTAGTTTTGAATTTTAACCTTTCCTCTATCACAAAGCAGAATATTGGAAACAAGGTATAATAGAAATGTTTTCAATAACAATTTTATTTCTAAAATCTTATCGCCTTTGTTGCATCATGAGATGGACACAGTGTTGCTTCATTCGTTTGTTTGTATGTTCATTTATTTACATATTGATTAATTTGTTACTTTATAAAATGATTAATTGATTTATTTATTGATTTGGTTGTTTATTTATTAATTAATTAATTAATTAATTAATTGATTTATTTATTGATTTGTTTTTATTTATTTATTTATTTATTTATTTATTTATTTATTTATTTATTTATTTATTTATTTATTTATTTATTTATTTATTTATTTATTTTATTCGCTAGTTTATTCATTCTTTCATTGATCCATTCATCCATTCATGTTTTCATTTTTTTAAGCTTTGGCACAACATTCCCGCAGAACCAAACAAATTTACAATCAACAAATCAATGTCATTTTACACGAAATTACAAGCAACACTCATTAAGTATGTCTGCTTTCTTCTGTTAACCTATTTCTTTGTACTTGATCACATTAATCAGATTAATCAATTAATCAATATCCGATAGCAAATAAAATTACGAAAGAGTTATCCAAATGTACTTTAAACAATACAGACACAATTCTAGACTTCTCCGGCTGGAACGACAACGTTAATTAGGGGTATAATGTTTACTACGTCCTAGTTTAAAAGATAATTGTCACAAATAAGAACGTATATGCCCATGTTGGACTCAGTCTAGACCAGTTACTATCATTTGGATTCATTACATTGTATTCAATAATTAAAATCTAGATAGAAACTAAAATAGTCTAATGTACAACTTTTGACGTTATGGTAATTACTTTTCAATTTTATTTGTTATTATTGATTCAGGCCTCCGGCACACCCACATTACACATATACAGTATAAAATCGAACAATTTACACGCGGTTCGGAATTTAAATAACTACGTATTACATTCAAATACATTCAAGTACAAAGACATCAACAGAAATAGCATGGCCATAATTGCATACACATTAATATTTGACAAACTAGCTTCGTAGATGAATGATTGTTTTGTAACATTTTCAGTTTTACATGACATGATAATATAGATTTTGTTTCGCTGGGACGATTGAAATACTTCTTTGGAATATAAAGTGATTATAAATCATGGTATAGTAGAGATATCAGTTAATATTATCTTGAAGTATTTTTGCAACGAAAACCCAGACATAGTCCCTTTGAAATCAATACTAAATGCCGTCCTTGTTCTATAAATTGACGATGAGAGGAAGTTCTAAAAGCTACGATTGGTATTCTAAGCTTCTTAACATCCAGTACAATTAAGTAAGGTTCCATAGATTTATAACGTTTATACAAAACATTTGCATTCCACACTCCATCATTCCGCTCCAACGTTGTCTAAATGAAAAATGCGAGTCTATTATGATATTGTGTATACTTGATAATCTGTTGTTCACAAGCATAGCCACAGTCATTTTTGTTAAGTTATGTTTTGAAAATCCTTTTTTTATATGTTTGTGGTTGCTTTATTTCTCGATGATCGGTTTTCAAAAAGAGTAAATGTTTCGTTATGTTAATTATGGGTCAAAAAGAAAAAACATGCTTATGATTTCCTAAATTTCGGGATGGAAAGCTTACGATCCACTAAAGTGGCTTGAAACAGAAAGCTATATTGCGTGACTATTCCCGAGCGGATCGTCAAATTCACCGGAATATCATAGATAACGGTCATCCATAACAAGTCTGGAGTCATAACATCCTAACAACTTTATTACATTCTATTGATATATTGCAACAAACAACAATGTGTTGATCTTAATACTGTTTTCATTTGAATTGCATGTTAGGCAGGCGTTGAGTAGAAGATTTCCAATGCCTGCTATGAATCAGAGAATATGTTTATCGCAACCATAGAATGCGGACTACGAAATATTAGACGGTTATCAGTCTCTTTAAATCTTTTAAATGAATCAGCAGTGACAGAACACGCTGTGGATTATGGATTTGACTGGTTCTCGGTCTAATAAAAATAAGATATAAATATAATAGAAGAGAAGGGACGCAAAGACTCACAATGGAAAGAAATGACACTCAATGACACGGAACGGCGGGATTTTTAAAAATTTAGATTTAAGCTTAAATCACTCGGAAAACATTATTAAAACAGGCGAAAGATAATATTGAAATAGAATACAGATATTCATAAAACATATAAAACACTATACAAATACACAGAAATAACAGTATTGGAACACAGGAAAGACAGTATTAAGAACAAAAGTAAGACACTATTAAAACACAAGAAATTATTTATTGAAACACATCATGGACATATCTAAAGTTAATGGCATGTAAAATAATCAAAATGTGTTCGCGTTCAAAATTATTCAAATATTATTCAAAATTTGCGATGAATTGCAATGGCTTCCATTTTCAAAAAATATGTTATTATCACACTGCTGTATAAGTATCTAAAACGATTAATAATATAGTATTACCTTATATAACATTCATATTGACATTTTTTAAAAAAAAATACATCATATAACTTGATATACATGATATATTGATAGGAAATATCTCGCTTCTCAAAATGCTTGCATGATATATCTAAAAACTGTTTAACTATAATAGTACACTAATTTGAAATGCTGTACCAGTATCTATAATACATCATTCAAATACATCATTTAAATGTCATTATAAAAAATAACCTTCTCCAATCACCAGACAAATGATATCTATTGTTTGAATAAAAAAGGTATAAATTTACATATGTATAAATGCCACTTAAGAGCCATGTAATACTTTAAGAGAGTTTGTCATAAATATAGTTGTACTTACACATGTTAATTTGCTGATAATATTGTGTATGTTGTTGCAGAAAGCCATATTGAAACTAGGATGTGTTCCAAACGATAATTGGTTTTAAGTAGATTCGATGGATATCGACCTTCTTTCTATGATATAGATTCATCTATCCGATTTTAAATATGTTAATAAAATTTATAAATGATACATCACATCATCATTTTTAACATGTCTGATCAGTATAGGATGTTTATACTTGCATTTCAGTGCATTTTATTTTTGTGTCAATGATTTACAGTAGAGAGAGTGATGGTGGGTAAGACAACGTATAAACTAGAAGTTCCCAGCTGGTGTATTACGCTATTGACTTTTCCAGGACGGTGTCACCTCTTTTCACCTCTTTTATACGAATATCTTGCAGTTAGTCTGTATATTGGTTGATATTTGATATGTGTGTCAATGATTTATAGTAGAGAGAATGATGCTGGGTAAGAAAACTTATTTACTATAAGTTCCCAAGTGGCGTATTACGCTATTGAATTTTCCAGGACGGTATCCCCTCTTGTCACCTCTTATCTACGAATATCTTGCAGTTAGTCTGTATATTGGTTGAATATTTATTTATTTTTTGTTAATGATGTATAAGTGAGATAGTGATGCCGGATAAGAAAACTTATAAACTAGAAGTTCCAAAATGGTGTATTACGCTATTGACTTTTCTAGGACGGTTTCCACTCTTGTCACCTCTTATTTACACATATCTTGCAGTTATGCTGTATATTGGTTGATATTTAATTTGTTTTTCAATAATTTATAATAAAGAAAGTGATGCTGGGTAAGAAAATGTATATACAAAAAGTTCCCAAGTGGCGTATTACGCTATTGACTTTTCCAGGACGATTTCCCCTCTTGTCACCTCTTATCTACGAATATTTTGCAGTTTGTCTTTATATTGGTTGATATTTAATTGGTGTGTCAATGATTTATAATAGATAGAGTGATGCTGGCTATGAAAACGTATAAACTATAAGTTCCCAAGAGGCCCATTATGCTATTGACTTTTCCAGGAAGGTATCTTCTCTTGTCACCTATTATCTACGAATATATTGCAGTAAGTCTGTATATTGGTTAATATTTAATTTTTGTGTCAATGATTTATAGTAGAGAGAGTGATGTGGGTAAGAAGACGTATAAACAAGAAGTTCCCAAGTGGCGTATTACGCTATTGACTTTTCCAGGACGGTGTCTCCTCTTGTCACCTCTTATCTACGAATAATTTGTAGTAAGTATGTATATTTGCAGATATAAAATTTTTGTGTCAATGATTTATAGTAGAGAGAGTGATGCCGTGTAAGAAAACGTATAAACTAGAAGTTCCCAAGTGGCGTATTACGCTATTGACTTTTCCAGGACGGTGTTCCCTCTTGTCGAATGTTATCTACGAATATTTTGCAGTTTGTTTCTATATTGGTTGATATGTATTTGGTGTGGCAATGATTTATAGTAGAGAGAGTGATGCTGGCTATGAAAACGTATACACTATAAGTTCTCAAGTGGCTTATTATGCTATTGACTTTTCCAGGACGGTATCGCCTCTTGTCACCTATTATCTACGAATATATTGCAGTAATTCTGTATATTGGTTGATTAGAAAACGTATAAACTAGAAGTTCCCAAGTGGCCAATTATGCTATTGACTTTTCCAGGACGGTCTCTCCTCTTGTCACCTCTTATTTACGAATATATTGCAGTTAGTCTGTATATTGGTTGATATTTAATTTTTGTGTCAATGATTTATAGTAGAGAGAGTGATGCTGGGTAAGAAAACATATAAACAAGAAGTTCCCAAGTGGCGTATTACGCTATTGACTTTTCCAGGGCAGTGTCCCATCTTGTCACCTCTTATCTACGAATATTTTGCAGTAAGTCTGCATATTGGTTGATATATTCATACTGCACCGTGTGCAGAATTATTTTGTTTTTGCCACTTGGTTTGCCTTTATCTGAGTGTTATGGTATGGTTGTTATATTGTGATCCCGGGTAGCTGCCACATTCCATAACAATTGTGTTCAGTATCTAAAACACTGCTCTCCATATACTACAATGTATTCCCATGTTCAAAAAGTAAACAACAAAAAAAACATCACTCAAATATACAAATACAGCACTCAATTCACATATAACTAAATCATAATTATAATATCAAAGATTACATAATTCATTACTCTATTATCGTTAAATGATATTAATCAACTTATATTAACCAGAATTAAGATACAGTAACACATAGCCAATTCTCCGTATCAGTTCTGGATTAAAACTTATCTTTTGTCAATTATCAACCCATTTGATTAATAATTATTCATTAAATATATATTTATAGACACCTAAAAAAGAACTGAAAAAATAACAGATCCTACATTCAATCCTTGGGATTCTAAATATTTAAGACCACTACCTCCAAGAGGTAGAATAATAACTTAACCACAAATGCCATAATACCCTATGCAATGTCTAATTATCTTAAAATGATCTAAGAAATATATACAGACAGTAAACTCATAATAACTGTGAAACTTGCAGCATGCAAATTAAAATAACTATCATTGAATGACAATATAAAGTGACAGTTCCAAAACACAATTCAATCACTACAAATTACTTTCCAAAACTGTTTTAAAAGAGATCTTGGCCAATGAGATTTCATCTGATTGTCAGGTGACAATATTTTTCCACCAAAACTACTCAGCTTTGACCAGTATAATTTTAAAGCTAGTAAATACATGTTTGTTAATATTGGAAACATGCTAATGTATAGATACGACATACATGTTTTTAACTTTAACGTATTTAAAACAGTAAAATTACTCTATCACATGGTACTTTGTAAAACTCTGAGACATTGTCACTGTCAAATCATATTTAACGTTTTGCAAAACATGTTATGCTCCTTTTGGGTTTTACAGTATTCAGTTTGTTTGACGACTGACCCCTTTACATAGACCATTACGGATTTTCTTTGATTATGCGGCGACCAAAATACCCAGAGAATCAATGATAGCGATTTCCCCATAAACCTTAAACGGACCAAGAAGCTATATACTTGTCCTTAGTTCCATTTCGTCATACCCTTTATAATTATTATCTTGCTGCTCGGTTTTCTGCAAAGCCACCGAATATATCTACGTGTAGCATCACTTTTTGTTGTTTTACCAAAATTCCCACTTATTCAGGTTCATTTTGAGGTCTTCCTACACCTATAATGAAAAAGCTGAGATGTATTGAAATGGCGATAAAACCCATTAAAAACAATCAACACATGAGAATGTTGCCGTACTTGTAATAGAATATTCTGACGTGGAGACATTTGAAGCTGGTGAAGCTAAAATTGACAGCTTGCATTTCATTGGTTGCGCGTTTTTGTTTTGCTAATGAGATGTCACGTTGCCGTTAGGTTCACCTGACCTTTGTCGTAAGCGCTTCAGGCTTCACGAACATTAAACCGACCTAATGTTTTTCATCGGGTGGCTTTTAATCCCTAATTAAGGAATGTATAACGACGTACAACGCATATGCGTTACTATGGTAAATGTAACGTTCATTGCTTTGAAGTGTCAGCCTAGCAGTTGCGCATACACTTATTCAGAAAGTTTCAAAATGAAAAGATATTTGCATTGATGTAAGGTTCGTTATCCTGAAGAAAAATAATAATATCATCAGAGAAAAAGTATGATTTATTTTTTTATCTATTCATTATACTAGTTATGTTCATGCTGATTTGGTTGCTGTGACTTTCGAAATCTACGTCCTCTAATGATTAAATATTGTTCAACCTTATCACACCAAGAGGATCATGAATGTCTGCTATTACTAAATTATCTTTAAAATAAAGCAGACTTAACTGTTTTCCGCGTGTCCTTGAACGCATCTCAACTTAACATAATGATTTACGATTTACAATGCTTATTGACAGTTTGATACCAACATGGCGGAGTTATCATTATTTTCAGCGTATTTGAATAAATCCGTTATTCATATCGTATTTATCATATTCAAACACGTTCTGTAATTCAATCCATATCAATCCTTTGCAGTCGTAAACAGAGACTGTATAGATAACGCACTGTTGAGATATTTATTACCAAACTATTTTAGCCTTATAAAATGATAGCAGTGTCGATACATTTTCTTTACAATATATAACGATATACGGCAATCTGGTGTCTTATGGAAACACTTTTTTCCCCACTAGCCCAGTCGGTTACACGTCTGACTATCTATCCAGGGGTCGTGAGTTCGGATCCCCCGTCCGGCAACAGTCGACGATTAATTTACGACATTGTGTCTCATAATCATTCGTCTCTCACCACTGATTCAATCGGGATAGTTATCAGCTACTTGCGAAGATGGGGTGTGCTTGAGTACTGGTTAATCCCAGGAAACTGTGGTTAGGTTAACTGAGCATCTGTTAGCCCTCGATGGCATATAAATGACGCTAAATATTCAATCAATCAATCATTCTCAATAAGATCAGAAGGCAGTCACATATATCATTAAAGTGTATTATATTCTTAGCTGCGGTAGTGCCTCCTTGGTGGCAGACACATACTTCATTGATTTCTGGCTATGTAAATTGGTTAACGCTTAAGATAAAACGCTTCAAGCTGTATTACAAGTAACTAAATATGTTTATATTGTAGTGAACGTTTATGAATGAAAAACATATTCGTAATATAACTTCCGTGGTTTTATAAGTTTTATTGGAGCCGAGACCTCTCTTACACGTCATAAATTGTGATTATTAATATGTATTTATTGATCAGTAATTTTAACAGAACGGTCGCGAAATATGTGCAAAGATATAAATGTATATATGTACAAACATTGTTTTCGTTGGAACATTTATTCTTCTTATATCAGAATTCATTTATGGAGTACTGTAGGAAAATATAAGTGTTGCTTTGGCAAAAAACAAAATAATTCTTGTCACGTGATTCGAACTCGGATCGCTCAGTCAACAATCCTTAGATATAACCACTGTGCTATGTAGGAATATAGAAATATCGACTGTATGAATCTGGATTTAAACTTTATTGCTTACCCAGGTTAAATCGAAGATGCCCGGAAATTCCCGGACGTTTACGGATATAACCGCATACATATATACTAAATCGCGTGCGTTATTCAACAAGGCAGGTGTCATTCAAATATCGGCCATAATGCAAGTTGAGATACATGTTTGTGATAATACATCGGTAGTTTTCACCTAATATGATCCAGATAGTCACGAATATTACAACATGTTGCCGATTAAAACGTTATTTATCGCTTTAAAGGTTGTTCAGATTGTTATCGATCATTTCAATTCAAATTGGTGATGAATTATCTCACATATATTTAAGTATTATGAAATAACAACCGTGATTATATTGAATTCTAGGCATTACTCTTAAGATGCATACAACTAATTTTTAAACCCTTCATTCAATTCTGAAAGAGTCAACTACAAAGCCGCACGAGCTATGCTTAGGAACGGTCTTAGCAAACGTGAACTTTCAAACGTCAATCATCTCAGCTTTCATCGCTCCCTGCGGTCGCTCCACTTGGGTTTCTTATTTTTTTTTTTATACTTAATGAGCATTGACTATTACTTTTAGGCTCATTAATTTCGTCTTTTCTTTTCTATATACATATTCATCTACTTTATTAAAATCATCGAAATCATAACTTTTTTTGTCTTCATTAAACCCTGTCTGTCTCGTCTATCTTACAGTCACCACTTAGATACGCTGCGCACTTTTAATTTTGGAACAATATTATGTTTCTAACGGTTGACATTCACATGTATATTGTTAAAAATAAATCTCGGGTTTTCAAGGGTTAATTGTCATTAATTTTGATTACAGAATTACTGGCTGCATTATTAATTATATGGGAATATGTTATATTCAGAATAAACATGCAATGATTCAATATACATAAGATGTAAGATGATTGTAACCTCAGATTTTTTAAATTATTTGATGTAACCTGAGAACCTGTTATCATTTTGATCACGTAAAATAACCGTGTATTAAAAACATTGAAGTTTAGGGTAATGTTGTTGTTGTTTTAGCTAGTTCCAATATACAAATGGTGTTATCTTAACTAATTCAACAACTTTAAACACAATTTGCTAGGAATTGCCTCGTTTAACTGGTAGGAAATTTAAGTGTTACATTCTTATTTCTATTCTTGAGATAAATGGAAGCTAAGATAAATGAAAGTGAGATTCCGCGAGATTTTGCGCATATACAAGTTATCTCAATAAGTCGATCAGTTGCTGCTTTTACTCAATAGAAGATTTGCTTTGATGCGGCAAAATTAAATTTTCTATACACATTTTATTATTGGAAAATGAAATCAGTAAGTAATTAAAAGGAAAAATGGCGGAGCTGATTAAAGTACTGATATGTTTGCCATCAGAAATATTATATCTGAAGAAAGAAAATTATATTCGACAAAAATATTGACATTTGATACAACATAATTTTAAACATAAATCCTTCCAGTTACGCACTTTTAGTAGTTATAGTATATTGATCCGTATAACCTAACATTTCTTCGTTTTGTCTATAAAAGTCACCGACATCTCTCGATTCAGGCCTGTAATATATTTATGTAAATTCGTGTCCCACAATTCCTAGTACTGAAATTTACCAAATTGTGACCTGCAAACACTTCCGTTGAATAAACTGACCAATCAACGTTGTCGTATGTCTCTGCTTTGTAACGTTCACTTGCTGTGGTAGCTAGAATAAGATCTAGTCTATACTTGCTTTAAGATGTGACGATTGGGGGAAAGAGCAAAGTTTGGTGAAGCGTAACACTGATGTAAGCGTCCATGCAGATGTTTTGCCACTGACAGCTTGTATGTGGTAACCCGTCTTGTTTGTATGTGTGCAGGGCACTGAGTCGTGATGGCGATGAAAAGTGTGCAATACACATTGATTTTCCAAAATATTCTATTAATTAAAAGCGTGTAGAACTATTTTGATATTTGTTTTTTGCTACTCTTCATTATTGAAGGTTTGGAACGTTATGGTTAAAGACAGCTTCAAAGTTAATACTTAAAGAAGGAATACAAATATTAAACTAATTTTAGTTTGCCTGAATTAGTATAGATAGTTTATGGTATGATATAACTATTATCAAATCATTGATTGTAAAGTAATTTACAGCTCTTCAACAGGAAACAACAAAGTAATGATTATAAATTTAAACTATCAAACCTGTCAAAACAATTTGTTTTATTTATCGGTTATTGTACAACAGTTCAAAACGTATGGGTTTTAAATGCAATTTATCAAAAAAGTCAGTCGAAATCATTTCCAAGAGTATAATGATATGCTTTGGGATGCACGGCTTTGAACTTGTAAATCTAGAATAACTTTTGTGTTGGAGATGACAATCGTTTCTAGTGAATTTGTTCTGGTTTGAAGTTTTAAGTATTAAACCGTTCTCGAACACATACTTGTATTTTTATGCTGAAAATATTGCGCCATGCCCATAGTTTTGTTTTGAGTTCAAACATATACAGCTCTCAAACATACATTGTCAGGCAGGCACGCTGTCTGAACAGCAGGTCTCACCATAAAGGTCTCACTAAACAGTTGAATTTTGTTCTTTGTTCTGTATAAAGTAAGGTCTAGGATTTCAATGGTAAAAAAAGAATTCCACATATATTTTTTTAAGTATTCTTTTCATAGCAGGAATATATACCCACATAAAAATGGACAATAACTGGTAGGTTGTCCATATATTTTTTATTTAAAAAGCGGGTGCAGTGACACCCTCAGCTTTTTTGAAAAAATAGTCCTCATATGATCAGAATATTCTAACAGAAAAACATTATCTGTGTCAGTGTGGCGCTTTTGTCAAGCTTTTGATCATATATTTCTTAAGGTCTCACTACACAGTTGAATGTTGTTCTTTGTTCTATATTAAATAAGGTCTAGGATTTCTATGGTAAAAAAAGAATTCCACAAATAATTTTTTTTAAAGTATGTTTTGTTCATAGTAGAAATGTATACCCACAAAACAATGCACAATAACTGGTAGGTTGTCCACGTTCTTTTTTTTTAAAGAAGGTGAAGTGACACCATGAGCTTTTTTGAAAAAAAAGTCCTCAGATGATCATAAATACATGCATATGTTGAAATCCAATAAAAGTTACTTTTTTAACACCAGTGATGATATTGCATTATATGCTATGCCAACTTTTGCTCTACTCATTTGCAGCAAGAAATCACAACCAATATTAACCATTTTGAAATTATTTCATAACCAAAGTACATAGGCCTTTTTCTTCAGCGTAAGAATCTTACTACCGTGGCATAAAGGGGCACAACTGTGTAGTGAGACGTATACAATTAAACAATAGTGTTGAACAACAGTTAGTTCAACACAATAGTGCATCGAATATATATACTGTAACTGTATATATACTGTAACTGTATATAGGTAACTGGGTTGATCATTTATTCGAATGATTTCTAAATAATTATTATAATCACTTTATTTTGTTTGGAATTGATGAATCATGAGACAAAACACCTGAGGAAAATTTATATTAAATATTATGAACAAAAGTGTTAAACATAGCTAGGCTGTTAAAATACTCCAGTGAATACAGAGTCGTCTTAAAGAAGATCCCGTTATAAGTTCAAGGCTACTTACACTACCATACTGACAATATATTTATAAACTGGATGTTTTGCTCACTTGCATTAATTGAAATATGGTACAATTTTTCAAAATTCCGCAACCATAAATCATCTACATGACAGGAAAAGTATGTCAAAAAACAACATAAGACATTTCAACAGTAAATTTATATAATTAGATAATTGGATTTTATCTAAAGAGTTATTATCAATAAAAATGAACTGCATGCCTGTTATTTTGCACTTTTTGAGCGGCTACATTACTGGTATGGAAGCAAATGCTTTTAATATTCAGAAGAAATAACATTTTTACTTTTTTTCATATAAAACAAGTTAAATCCAACAGCGCAGCTTGATAATTTTTATTATATCGAGAGTAATGGAAATAACAGTTTATATTATTTTCTCAGATGTTTAAAAATATCTTTACATAAGATTCAAAGATTTATCTCAGCAAGTCGGCAGTGCATAAATGGTTTCCTGTCATGTAATTGATTGCAAATGTATTTTATGCGGTTATTAAAGCAGAAAATGTCTGAAAACATGTGATCGCCTTGCAAAATGACTTTGATAACATACTAGAAAAAGACAATATTTGCTTGCCTAGAGACATCTAAATGTGTATTAGAATAATGTGCGTTAATATGACTGTGACTTTCTAATCTGTCTTTTATAAATACGCTTGTATTATAAGATAAAAAAGAGAACATTTTCAACGACTATTTAAACTTATTGGTGAAATTTTTTGTGCAAAAACAAATGTGTGTCTGTTCGAGTGCCGCTCGCTCCAAATCTTTATGTGAGAAAGTGTCTAGTTACTTGCGGAAAAACGGTGGTTCTACTCAGTCAGAGGTCTTCCTCCACCAGTTATACTGGATATGCCATATATAACCTGAAATGTGTTGAAAACAGCGTTAGACCCCATTAACAAATTGTTTGTCTGTTAATGAATGACAACAAAAATCAATTTAATACATTATCTTAGAAAAAACAAGTTAATAACGCCATTAAATGTGATGTTGTCTCTTATTCAATCTCAAGTGCTCCGGTCGTAAATTATACGTACACAGAAAGGATTTTTGTGACATAATAAAAGTTATTATATTACTCTTTACTTGAGGACATAAGTATTGCCTTAGGTGAAATTATTTTCTTTTAACATGCCTTAAACTGTAGTTGTCTTGTCTTGTAAAGAAAATGGATGTCAAAATATATTTTGGACAAACGAATATGTTTTTCACAAATATTCTAATTTTAAGACATTTATGTCGTTTATTTTTTATATATTCCCTTTAAAGTATGCAACTTATAAAAATGAAAATCTGGAAACGTCCGAATCATTATACTAAAGTATATTATTCTTTATTTGTTTTTATTGTTGGTATTGTTTTTCAGAGAAAATATTAATGTACTATTTATATATCATATGTAAAACGTGTTACATTAATTTCATTATATCAACATTAACTACTGTGATTGTGTGAAATTGTGTAGACATCAACTATTGGTCAACGATTATATATCATCATAAAATATTTATTAAATATTTATTTTATTATGCATTAATATAGGTGTGTGTTGCACACTGTACACAGCTACCATGTTGAATAAAATTAAGTGTGTAGTGAAAAAGTGTTTTTTATGTGTATTGTACGATATATTATAAACTATTTGTACTTATGTTACTATGTTGGATATTTAGTTGTCATTGTAAACTGAAGTGTGTGTATTACATATTGTAAACATTAACTGTTTGGGTTAAATTTGAGTATGTGTTTATATAATATATTCGTTTTTCATTGTACAATATATTGTGTGTTTTGCATATTTTAAAAATCAACTATTTTGGTTAAATTTCATTATATCATTATATCATATTGTGTGTGTGTGCATATTTTAAGGATCAACTATTTTGTGTAAATTTCAGTATTTAATTATATAATATTGTGTGTGTATGCATATTTGAAAGATCAACTATTTTGTGTAAATTTCAGTATTTCATTATATAATGTTGTGTGTAAGCATATTTTAAAGATCAACTATTATGTGTAGGTTTCAATATTGCATTATATAATAGTGTGTGTTGCATGTTTGAAAGATCAACTATTTTATGTAAATTTCAGTATTTTATTATATAATATTGTACGTATCCATATTTGAAAGACCAACTATTTTATGTAAATTTCAGTATTTCATTATATAATATGGTGTTTGTTGTGATTTTAAAGATCAACTATTTTTGTTAAATTTCAATATTTCATTATATAATATTGTTTGTGAATGCATATTTTAAAGATCAACTAGTATGTATAAATTTCAGTATTTCATTATATAATATTGTGTTTATGCTTATTTTAAAGATCAGCTATTATGTGTAAATTTCAGTATCCATTATATAATATTGTGTGTTGCTTATTTAAAAGATCAACTATTTTATGTAAATTTCAGTATTTCATTATGTAATAGTGTGCGTTAACATATTTGTAAGACCAACTATTTTATGCAAATTTCAGTATTTCATTATATAATATAGTGTTAGTTGCGTAATTTAAAGATCAACTATTTTTGTTAAATTTCAATATTTCCTTATATAATATTGTTTGCGTATGCATATTTTAAAGATCAATTTTTTTGAGTAAATTACTGTATTTCATTATATAATATTGTGTGTTGCATATTAGAAGATCAACAAATTTAGGCAAATATCAGTTATGTCTTTATGTGACTTCAATATGTTTTGTGTACTGCATTTTGTAAAAAAAAAAACTATTTTGGGATAATTTCGGTAGCTAGCAATAAAATAGTCTGATGATATTGTAAACATCAAGTAAATCTAATGTTTACAATGGATATCATTAACTTTTCTATCCGGAATCTCATTTTAATAACAATATCTTTCTTGTTCATCATCCAAATCATAGTAAAAGAGGTGCTATTGAGCATGTTCTTGTTCTTGCCAACGAGTTTAATAAATGTATAAATGAATGAGCACGAATATTAAATAAATTTTATCACATAACACAAAAAGTTGTATATTAACCATTTATTTTTCATTTCACGTCTACAAAGAACAAGAAACACAAGCTAAAATGACATATTGATATCAGCTAGTCGTCATTTAACGTCAGAGTCTAAGATAACGTAATTGTCACTGAAATATTAAGATTTAGATATCATGTAAGTTGGAAGTAGATCGACATCGTACACACAAAAGCCGAATGACATGGAAAATGCCGTGTGATGAATCTGCGGTAATATTTTGCTAGATTAGTATTATGATTTATGTGCCATGGGTTTATTTCACTCCTGCACAGTACTTATTTGATGTGTTTTATTGGCACCCTGCACTGACTTCAATTATGCTACCATTAAATAATGTATTTATAGTAGTGTAGAGTGGTGTAGTAATGTATTTAATTGGGTCCAAGGCGACATTTAGATTTTTGTTCGTATGTTATATAATATACAAACAAATAAACAATAAAGCTGTAACATCATCTGTGAGTTAGATAGAATATATTTTTGCAAAAAAAGCCTGAAGTAATTATAGAAAGAAATTTGAATATTTATAGTCATATTATGCCATTTAGAGATATTATACGATCAGTTAACTACTTCTTGGGATCCTGGTTGGTTAATTAGTACGCGAACATACCTATCTCCGCAAGTAAATGATAAATATTACACATAAATCAACGGTAAAAGACGAATGACAGTGAGACGAAATATCGTATTACAATCATCATAGAGACAAAGAAACCTGATGGTGGAAATTAGAACTCAATACCTCTGGATTGATACTAAGACGCGCCACAGACTGAGTTAATATGGTCCGGCGCTGAAAGAACTGAATGGGGTACGTATTAAAATGTATGAATAAATGTCTGCAATATTTCCGAATGTATTACTAGTATACCCAATTGATACTCGTGTTTAAAGCGGGCATTACCAGTACATGCCCAGAGAGGTTTGTCTATAACTATTTGAATTGTTCATTTGAGTTGTGTTTTTTTATTCAAGATGCTGCATTTGTTGTTTACAAGTGCAACAACAGAATAATCGATATATTTAATGCAATTAAACTGTGTGGCATGCACATATAGTTTAAGGACATTGTTTATATCGTTTTCAACCAATGGATAAAATCTAGTTTCAGTTTTTACAATATTGAGGGCAATTGTTTATCATAAAAATTGCATTAGATATTGGGGTCAAGTTTAGTTTTACTTTTTCAGTTTGGTTTCCAACTGTCTTATCTTTTGCGATTTGGTTGTTGTCGCAGAGACACATTCATCCTGGGGAGGCCCTGGTATGCTATATATTGCCAACATAAACTATGTTAATCGTCCTGCATTAAGCAATCATGAGACTAAATATTATTAAGAATCGTGTTACCATCACAAAAAATGTGCATCTGTGCAGTGAGGTGTTTATGTTACTAAAATGGTAAGCACATCAACACTATCTCTCTGTATTTATTTGTGAAAAAAATATTTGGTAATAAATAGTCCAAATATTAGTGGCAATCATTTTGAATGATAGCTGTTTCTCAGATATTGTGATCAGTATATTTCAAATCAAACTAATTTTGATTTCTTTAAAATGATGACTACTGATTAAATATTTAGCGTCATTTTTATGCCATTGAAAGCTACAAGACAAGTAACTGATAACTTTACCACTTGCATCAGCGGTGAGAAACGAATGATAATGAGACACAATATCGTATATCAATCATCACATAGACTGTGGCCGGGCGGGGATTCGATCTCAAGACCCCTGGATTGATAGTCAGACGTGTAACCGACTGAGCTAATCGAGCCCGGCAAAAAATATGACAAAATATTGCACACTCCAAATGAGTATAAACGAAATATAAGTTTATAGTATCTATTTAATTTTATATTATCTATTCGTTGTCATATGACATTTATCTTAATAGTATTACAACTTTACATCACGGTTTTTATTTTACAAATCTCAAATACACTATCTGAATTTCGTTCTGCACCAAAATAACACATTTACATGTTTCACGGATTGAATACTTTCTTATTCAACTAAACTATGATTGTTTTACAGCGACCTGTTTATTGAACAATAAAAAAAAATAAGCCCATTGACATGGTTATATTACAGATAGAGTAGAAGTTTAATATTATCTGACTATAAAACTTAAATCATGTTAGGGAAACAGAGAACGTTAATGTACAAAATTATATATATTTGACAATAATGTTCATGTTATCTTTTATTAAATTTCTAAAAATGTCATTGTTAAAATGGGTTTGCAGTAATTGTGATAAATGGAAATATGCTGTTTTGTTGAAATAAGACAAGAACAATTATTAGATGAAAACTAAACTTAATGACATTGTTTTATAAATTAATTCAGATAAATGACTTTGGGATGTTCTGAAATTTCACAATTTCGCACTTAATTTGTTTCTCTTTAGTGTACTTGTTAATGAGTAAAAGCCGTTATACAGAAAGAAAAACTTTATTTCCAATTCAATAGACCATAGGCCCTTGTGAACATACATAAAGTAGGAATACATTTACATACATGATGTAACACATTCTGTCTTATATTACAAAAAAATGTGTGAAGAAAAAAAAAAAAGAATTTCACGTGTGCACAACGAAATGTGCATAGATATATACATACACTTAACATATAAACCAGATACATGTTAATCAATTGCTTTTATTTATCAAGTTACAAATAATCAAATCCATACATCAAAAATTTGTGGAAAATTAAACAACGGAAATACAGTCATGTAGAAAATACATGACTTTGTATGATGTTAATACACAAGTAAGTATACTTTATAATAATTAGAATATACATAGAATCAACATGTTTACATGCAGACATTTGCTGTCTGATCATTGAAACACATAATTTTATTTCATGTAATTTAAAATGGACATGCTTTACATTTTATTTATGCATATGTCATAACATAAGTACTTACTTACACAAACATACCATATGCATATACATGTACACAATTATACGTATATATATTTTACATATATAATTATTAAATGCAGTTTAAGCCAGAAACACGGTTAAAACAAATACAATAGTGTTGATATATATTTTCAATGGTGTTCCTCTATTCAAAAGATTTAAATATATACATGCTTAAATTTCCAACTGCATTTTCGTCTTTACTGCCGAAAAGTTGTACTAGCTTATACATACTTGGTCTATACCAAAAATAGTTATTTATAAATGTTCTACATATGATAAACACTCCATAATAAAATGATATTCATCTTCAATGGTTTGACAAGAAGTGTAATTTCTATCTTCAAACGGGATACTTCTAGGTCTATGCCAACTACCAGAGTCTATTTAAAGGTGGTGCGATGAAACAATTAATCTAGTAATTGCTACCCTAAATTAGGGTCAATTTATACACTTCAGAAAAAATTGATAGTCGAAAATAATAATTTATGGAATTTTCCAATCGTTCATGCCAAGACTGTAGACTAGTATCTTTAATTCTTTGACTAAATATATTTAAAAAAAATTGATATTAACAACACCTTGTGCAAGCCAGACATTATAAAATCCAAAAAATGACAAAAGATCACGTACTTATGTTACCCAGGAAACTTTATTGAGTAAATTTCAGTGTCATGTTTTAACATGTTATATATATCTTACAATATTTACTTTAACAGCTATGAAAAATTTTCAACCAATATTTTACAATTCTGTAATATCTTGTATTAATAAAACTCATTCTTCCTAATAAACCATAAACATATTCATTTTTGTTGTACGTTTTATATTTAAAAACATTTACCATACATTGTATGTACTCTTTCAATATTATTTGAACTATGAAATCTCCAGTCTTCGCATGCATAATTCAGAATAGGTAATATAAGTTTATCAAAAAGTTCTAATCTATGTCTAGTAATATATCGGAAAAATCTATGAATTATTTATTCAGTTTAAAAATTGATTTTTGAGCTTTTCCAGTTCGATTCATTTGAGCGTCACTGAAAGATCCTCATTGAGTGAAAATTTCACCAAGATAGGATAAGGACTTCTTTACAATTTCTACTTGTTCTCCATTGTAAACAAAACATAAATTTCTAGGTAGCAACCCTGCTTTTCTAAATATAATTACTTTTATTGTGTTTATATTGACTCTTAACTCCAATTTATTACAATACTCTGAAAGAATATCAAATCCTTTTTGTAGTCTTTAAGGGGATGCAGAAACTAAAACAAAATCATCAGCATACATAAGTAGAAACTGTTTGATCATATAGGTATCAACACCATCGAAATTATTAAGAATGAAATGCTCCTCAGTGTCATTTAAAAACGTAGAAAATAGAAAAGGCGATAAAATACTCCTTGACGAACACCTAGTTAACATGAGATCTCGTTACTTAACTTATAATTATATTTGACACGTGATTTAATACCATTATACATACTCCTAACAATAACTAACTTTTTACCTCTAATACCAAGTTGTATCAATTCAGTCCATAAATGGTTTCTTTCTACATAATCAAATGCTTTGATAAAAGCTATAAAATTACAATACATTTTCTTACCTGTATTAATCTTATGTGAAGACCATAGAGAACAAAAATATTATCAGCTATACCCATACCCTATCGATATTCTACCTGTGCTTCAATATATATGTGATAATTTTCAGCACAGTTGTTTAGCCTAGTGTGAAGAGTGAAGAATTCTAGTAAATATTTTTCCCATTATGTTCAATAATGTAATGCCCCTCTAATTATCTGTACTATTAACACTTCTTTATATGTAAAGGAACAATGAAGCATTCCACCCATGACTCTGGTAAGTTACCTGTATTCAAAATAGTATTGAATACTTTGAATATGTATGGTAACAATATATTGATGCCATGTATTAATTATTCATTTAAAAATGATTATGACCTGCACTCATTCCATTTTAAATTGGTTAACTGCAATCATAATCTCATCATTACTAATAGATTCGTTTAGTTCATCGAACATTGCCTGAAACTCACCTTTCACAAAACGTTCATTGAACTACAAAACATCCTCATCCGGATTAAAAAGGTGATTTTCCGGATTATTTGTACATTTGAAATATTGTCAGACAATGATATAGTTGAAGACTTTACATGTGAAGTTTGTTTCAACATATTGCAATACATTAAAACATTTTTATAACTATATAATTCCAAATTCTTAGTTTGGTTATTTGTATAATTCTTTTTACAAGTTTTACAAGTTTTTAACTTAGATTTGTATTCAGACCGGAACTTTTCAAGTAAAATTCTATTTTTTTTAGATTTACATGATCGGAAAGAATTCAAATGTGTATAAAAAAATTCTTCTCTTCACACTTATCATCAAATCCAGTATTTTTAATATCTTTATTTTTTGTTATGTTTCATATCTTATTTCTGAACAATTGATTGGTGATTTCATTCATGAAACTCAAAAAAAATTTTAAACTATCCTCATCGTCTTTACTATTTATACAAGAATCTGTATTTTCTGTAAATTCTGCAAATTTACTGTAAAATTATCATCATTGTAAGCGTTAACATACTCATCTTTAAGTGCACTATTCCAGCTGTATTTGCTATCTAAAGATACAATGTATGTCCCAAAAGTAATAGGAAGACCCTGTCATGTTTGTATTTAGGGCGTTACATGCAAACCAATGGTATCAATGGACACATCTTCTATTACCATAAAACATCAAATTAACTTTCATTCATCAATAAGTTCATGCAAAAAGCACCATAGTAATGCGAGTTTAGAAGTACCAGAGTGTTCATTCTGTGGTTAGGGTCTATGAGTCATCATAGTATCGTGACATGAACAACAAGTGGGTGCAGTACCACAAAAAATGTGTTTTGCACAGCGGTTCATACTTCGAAAAAAGAATGACTTTCATTTGAATGTCAACTTGACGTCGCACAAATAACGTCAAACTCCCCCGTACTTTGTTTCATATACACTTTGACTTGACAAAAAATTAATGTTAAATGGTGGTGTACGATACTGAAATTATGCATGCTTATAGTTTAAATAAGGAAAATTATTCATGCCAAGTTTTGTGTGGATTGTAACATTAACGGCATATTTCTAAATGCGTCCTTTTACTTATGGGACATACCTCGTATATAGTCATTTTCGCCAGCATTCATTGTATTTGCATATTTAGTTTCAACATTTTCATTAAACTCAAATATACATTCAGTTACACAGTTGTCAGATAAAAAATTATGATCAGTTTACAGTACGAGTAAAGGGATTCTGATACTACAACATACAAAGTTCGCAAACTAGTCTGCTTGCACAAATCAAAAAAGTAAATGTCATTGCTATTTATATGACCTTTATCTTGAGGAATTCTAGGTTTGAATAATTCTGCTTTATATTCATCGGTTAAGAAATGAAAACAATCATAGGAATCAAAAGTTACAACAGCTTGCCTGTCTGAAGTATGAATATTAAAGTTACCGGCCAACAATATATTACAGCAACTGTTAGTTTCATTGTGTATTAAAGCAACATACTCGATTAATCTATCAAAAACATTTTGGTCAACATAATTAAATCTACTACTGCCTTCAGGCATAACATAACACAGACGGACAAACAAATCACTTTCCAAAGAAAAGAAAAAAATCCGCCATCAAGTTTCAACTATAAAATGTCATTATCACTTACTAATGTATTGCGTACATATTTAATTTTACCACCTGAATCTCGCTTGCATTTATTTGATTATATCCTATGAAGTGCAAAATGTTCAAAATTCTCGACATTAACTTTGCAACAGAACTGGAACAGAAAGTGTGAAGTTTAAATGAATTTGTATAAACCGTTAAACGCACTTATAAAAGTGAGTATACGGAAGCAAAGCTGATTAATAAGCTGTCATATCTCAACGGTCAACAGAGAAAATAATCTGTTATTAGCAATTAGTAACTAATAAAATGGCATGTTTACGAGAGTTAATAGCGGATAATGAAATACACACTGCAGTCAGCAATCAATAAAAGTCACTGATGAATCACGAAATCATTAGCAAGCGGAGAAAGTTTCGCTATTTAAGCTAAGGGATTTCCACATTTAGGGGAGAAATTTTTGAAATATTTGAGTCAGGTCGTACTATTGTCGAATAGAATAAAACTGAGCTAGATTATGTTATTTGTGTTTAAGTTAAAATAACGGACTTATAATAATCTTTAGAAAACTCAGTTAACTCGTGTTTGTCTTGAATCATTACTTTACAAACTCGTGCAATTCGTTCGCCCATGTTTCCGTAAACACAATAATGTCATTCTAATCAAAAATTGACATAACTTCATCAGTGCAAAATATTTAAGTTTTTAGGGATAAGACTTTGCACTTTTAATCATGCAGATTTTAGACGCAATTTCTCCTGTAACCGCTAACCAGGGTATGTATGGTTATTGTTGTTGTTATATTAATCGTTCTATTCCTGTTTTTATTTTTAGCGGAACGCGTATCGCGACTGTGGGTAACTCTGGATTGACTTTGGACTGCTGACGACGAAACGTTTCGAGGACGAAGACTGGAATTCTTACGAGTAGTCTATCTGTGTCGATGCAATCCGGATTCGGGACAAGTGAGAACCTTGTCCTTGATGTTAGACGATGGTGTTGCAAAAAGATCAGATTCTGCTAAGGGCTGCTAAGTTGTACATTAACGTTACTTTGAAACCGAGCCAGCGAAATGATGTTAATGTTCACACACGTGTATATCTATATCTTATACACAACGAGTGAATTGCATCAATGGTATTCGTCACGATTAGGAAACCACCATTGGCCATGTTGAATGTGTTACAGGTGAACACGGTGTCTAATAAGTTGCGTGATTTGACACATTTAACATATGTTACCCAGTACTTAAACTTAGTAAAACCAGAAAACATCCTTAATGGTGCACAGAATTTTCTATAAATTTCCATCTAAGTTTGTGTGTAGAGCATCAATATCGTTTACAAGTATATTTTGGAACGGGATTTCATATCCTTGTAATTATTGTAAAGAATCATATTCGTGATCATATATGACAAAAATGTGACAATTATGCTATCCCCATTCGTTTTTTTAAATGTATTTTAAATAAAAATCAAACGCAATATCAATTTATACTTTTTATTATTTTAGCTCGAATGCGATAAAAACTAAGAGCTTAATATATGAACCGCTCTCGCGTCCGCTTCCTGGATAGAACCAGTACTGAGTGTTGTGTTATGAGAGGCATCGCGTCGAGCTGAGATCGAATCCCAACCTCTGGCGTGAGCGGCCAATATTCTATCCATTATCCATTTCACTAAATGCCTCGCTTATATCTTAAGATTTTCAGTCAGTTATATACGGAGGACAATAATTTATTGTGTAGTGAAGACTGATTCGTTAAAGTATTCTTTCAATTCTATCTTGAAAATAATCAGTATTTTGTAGGACCAATAGCTCAATTCTTTCAGTGCAATACTACATAGTGACATTTATTATTCCAATGGCTCTCATCATCCAATATTTATATAATCAATATTGACTTTAATGAACATTGTAAAGCGATACGGAAATTATCAAACCGAGAGTTTCATAAATAAAATTTGATTTCCCAAAATTATAAAAGTAAATTACACGATATGTTTCTTGTATTTTCACTTAAGTGCAATTTAAACTACTTGAACACACGCCTGTTGAGATAAACTGTTTTAATACATTATCAGGGGGCATATAAGAAAAAAATAACTTTCTCGGTAATTGCTGAATTATTGTAGTTCGCAAAACAACTGTTCCAAGCAGGCATATGCTGAAATCGTTTGATACTTAGTTCAAGCCTGAAATCAGTATGAATCCTTATGGACGTTTGAGCATTTCCAACTGATACTATATGAAATTTCCTGTTTAAGAAAATATTAAATAATTTATTAATAGTTTTCTAATGAAAATACTAAAATTGTAAAATATCGAATTGTTTTAGACAGTGTTTGCTGGCAATGATAATGGTAAAGTACCATTAGCAAATAACCATATGATAAGTAGCAACAATAGGAGTCCAACATTTGGAAGTTGTTTTGGATAGTATGAATATTGTGCAAGAAAGGTGAAAACAAAATTGACGATGGTGTCTGCCATATAAACAATCATATTATATTGTTGAATTATTTGATAAAATTTGTTTAACAAATAGGTTCTTTCTTCTAAACATATTATTGAAACATTTTACATTGCCAATATATGTTCACATATGCATATTATAAGCATAAAGGGATCAAAATGTTCAATAGAATGAAAAAGTGATAATTCCATTAGATACGGTTATCCCTTTACAACGCTTAATTGCATTATATTATGATGAGTGGTATTTGAACCACGTAAGGCCATTATAAATTAATAGTTAGATTACCATCCTTTTTTTTAAACGGCAAGGGCGGGGGATTTTTTTTTTTTTTCATTAATCATTTTTCAAAAGTGTCTGGGCGGCATGAACATCAGGAGGCGGGGCAGGGGTGATAATCTAGTAATTAATCTATTATGGCCTAAGTGACACTTTTTATTATGTAGTGAACTGTTACAGCCATACACTTTAATTCAAATTACATCAAATGAATAAAGTTTAAAGGAAATAATGAATGTAAGTTATGACGAAAGTTCATTCATTTGAACAGTAGGCATGTCTCGTGCAGGAGACGTTTGTAATGATTAAAATATAATGAAATATTTACATTTTAGGTGCAATTGGTTCACGAGAAAAACCATAAATAATACAAAGGTATATACAAAGGCGCATTCGCTAGACAGAATTACCAGTTTACAGTGTTAAGATATATAAACGATATAACTATCTAGTTTTCGCCTTAACACCCTCAGCACAAAAAGAAGAAAAAACAAAATATGTTGTATCTATATAAAACACATATGCAAACAGTACTATGTTTTCAATTTAAAGTTCTGCTGAAACATATTGCAACATAATAAATAAACATATCAAAATATTTCTATGAAACTAACAAATATATTCTATAATCTCATTTCTTTAACACACCGAAGCACCAAAATAACATTTTGTTTCCCAAAACAGTTCATAACTTGATGAACAATTATTAATAACAAATATTTAAAATTAATGTGAACATCATTACGTAGTAAATAAACTGTATGTGCAGTTATTATTAAAACTAATATTGCCAGTGTGGAATCAATGTACGTAAGTAAAAGAACTTATATAGCGCGAGTTTACCAAATGTTTACGCGATTCAAACTCTTGCCCGATAAAAATAAACAGGTCGTATTTCCATATGTTCTGTGGCGGACATTCGAGCTACTGCTCTACTCCTGGACCACAGGCTCACGAATAATCACCCACTGGCTAGTGATCCACGGATGAGAAAGTCGGATCGGGGCATGTTAATTCTCAAATAATACGGGATTTTCGTTTCACCGACATACTGCCTTTCACACTGTTAGCCAATCACTAGGTAAACAGTGTTACTTATTTTGTAGTAGGCGTTGCATATTACACCAGTCGTTAAATTTTGAAACAGTTGGTTACAGTAGTTTGAATGTTAGCCACCTAGTTGAACTGCCAAACCTTATCTTGGATAATATGTTCATCTAATTTCGTCATAGGAGTCGGTGACCGACATCTTAACTTGTGAAGAACTGCATCATGGTTGAATCAATGTACAAAACATGGTAACCTAGTTAAATGGGAGATAAAAATGGTATAATGCAGACAATGCATATATCTGCAATGCATTCGGCCGATTAGGTGACACCTTTGATCATTGTTTCAAGTGTCAAAATAACGCGACATACTAAAGACACTACGAATGAAAACCTTTAATCTATGATAAATAAAATAAATAAATACTATCATGAAAATGCGTATATGAAATCATCAATTCTGACGCTATATATGATAAATTTTAACCAATGTTTAAAAAGATAATGTATTAAGTATAATGAAACATGGCCTTATTTTCGAAAAAAAAATGTGACGCTATTGCACTTATTAAACATCTTCCCCAAGAACACCACAAAAGGTCTTCGTGAAAGTTCAACAGACTGCAAGAGCCCCCAACCATGTGTACGGTATTCTATAACTAGATCATTTTTAAGGTATTATATACTAGACCATTTGTAAAGTATTGTATACTAGACAAATGTGTACGGTATTCTATGCTAGACCGTGTGTACAATATTATTTCACTAAACCATGTGTACGGTATTCTATCACTAGACCATTTGTAACGTATTGAATACTAGACCATTTGTAAGGTATTCAATACTAGACCATTTGTAACGTATTGTATACTAGACCATTTGTAAGGTATTCTATACTAGACCGTGTGTAAGATATTCTATCACTAGACCATGTATACGGTTTTCTATCACTAGACCATGTATACGTTATTCTATCACTAGACCATATATAAAGAATTCTATCACTAGTCCATTGGTACGGTATTCTATCACTAGACCATGTATATGGTATTCTATCACTAGACCATGTATACAGAATACTATCACTAGTCCATGGGTACGGTATTCTATCACTAGTCAATGTGTACGGTATATTCTATAACTAGTCCATGGGTACGGTATTCTATCACTAGACCATATGTATGGTATTCTATCACTAGACCATGTATACGGTATTCTATCACTAGACCATGTGTGCAGAATTCTATCACTAGACCATGTGTACGGTATTCTATCACTAGACCATGTATACGGTATTCTATCACTAGACCATGTATACGGTATTCTATCACTAGACCATGTATACAGAATTCTATCACTAGTCCATGGGTACGGTATTCTATCACTAGACCATGTGTACAGTATTCTAGCACTAGACCATGGGTACGGTATTCTATACTAGACCATGTGTACGGTATTCTATCATTAGACCACATGTACGGTTTTCTATCACTATTCCATGGGTACGGTATTCTATACAAGACCATGTGTACGTTATTCTATCACTAGACCACATGTACGGTATTCTATCACTAGTCCATGGGTACGGTATTCTATACTAGACCATGTGTACGGTATTCTATGTCTACACCATGTGTACGGTATTCATCACTAGACCATGTGTACAGTATTCTATCACTAGTCCATGGGTACGGTATTTTATCACATGTCAATGGGTACGGTATCTTATCACTAGTCCATGGGTACGGTATTCTATACAAGACCGTGTGTACGGTATTTTATCACTTGTCCATGAGAACGGTATCTATCACTAGTCCATGGATACGGTATTCTATCACTAGTCCATGGGTATGGTATTTTATAACTAGTCCATAGGTACGGTATTCAATACTAGATCATGTGTACGGTATTCTCTCACTAGTCCATGGGTACGGTATCTATCACTAGTCCATGGGTACGGTGTTCTTTCACTAGTTCATGGGTACGGTATTTTATAACTAGTCCATGGGTACAGTATTCTATACTAGATCATGTGTACGGTATTCTCTCACTAGTCCATGGGTACGGTATCTATCACTAGTCCATGGGTAAGGTGTTCTTTCACTAGTCCATGGGTACGGTATTTT
The DNA here is from genome assembly GCA_029582155.1 of Panopea generosa. Lineage (NCBI taxonomy): Eukaryota > Metazoa > Mollusca > Bivalvia > Adapedonta > Hiatellidae > Panopea > Panopea generosa. Next base: position 19,741,295 of record CM055911.1, on the reverse strand, counting down.
ATAACTAGTCCATGGGTACGGTATTCTATACTAGATCATGTGTACGGTATTCTCTTACTAGACCATGGGTACGGTATTCTATCACTTGTCCTTGGGTACGGTATCCTATATAAGACCATTTGTACGGTATTCTATATTAGACCATTTGTACGGTATTCTATACTTGACCATGTGTACAGTATTAATATGTACATATTCATTTTGATAGTCATTGGTCCCAGTTTCAAAATAAAACTCACAAAAATGTACAAAATGTCATGTTACATGCTGTACTTGTGTGTGGTAATGTTATGTGTTATGAATATGCAAAACAATGTAATTAAATAAATGACGAGTTCAATAAAATTACCGTACCTCTGGCATGCTGAGAATTGTATTGAAACTGTATGTACATAAGTTTAAGATCTGACAACGCCGGAGTAAATACTGTATACCTTAAATCAAACAAAAATTCACATATGAATCAAAGAGTATTTACCCAGCCCAACAAACTAAGAGGAGGATCACCCTAGATTTATTGCTAACTACAGAAGTGTTATTTAAATGTGTTTTATCTATTATAATGTAAAGACTATATGAACGAAATATACTGATTTGAGAGTCAGATATCAGTTATTGAAGGTAAAATAATGCATAAAGACAACAAACTGATTATCGCTAAACTTTCAGCATTGATTTTTTTATCTGAATTTGTAAATTGATTTTTTTTATATATAAAAGGAATGCTTTAGTCTATAAAATAAAATTAATTCTTCTTATTAAATATCTAGTCGTGATAAAAGGCATTTTAATGTTGGACTAGATTTGTTGCAAAATAGAAATATCAATATTCGGAAAAAGGGATGAGAACTGATATAATCAGATATCAAATGTCTAATCAAATGTCTAGAAGAGTTTGAAATCAAACAAATGTGTCTAGTTAAAGAATAACATGCAAAAAGGGTTTTATCAAAATATTAGTGACTCATAATCATTCTAAATAAATATGATCAATGAGTAACACCACTAACAGGTTAGGTAGCTGCCCGGCGAATTACCTTATTGGATAGTTAATGTTATATCGCTGCTGAGCTACCATGATTTGTCCTGTAATTCTGAGACGAGATATAAAAGTACATGTTACTCAGTCAGAGGGACGGTTAGGAATGAGAGATAGAATTTGGTAGTTAGTTAAAGAGTGGGGTTCGGCGGAAGTTAGGACCGGGGAACTTAAGGGCTGAACTTAAATAACCACTATATCATTTCTCTTTTCGAACACATTGTCTGTTTTGTTCAATTTAAATGAACGCCTACACTTGTTTCACGAATATGATTCATCACCATGAGATGTTCCATTCGACCGAAATGTGTTTTATGGTTTCTACTTCTCTGCTGCATAAGCTGCAAATATATAATTCTATAATGTCATTTTTATAAGAAATTTGGTTCCTAATATTTGGTGGTTTGTCTATAATGGAAACATTGAAATGTTGTGTCATTTGCAATGCTTACTTATATTATTGACCCAAATATAATATTTAAAGATATTGCTAGAAATATCAGAAACTTGAAGAAGCTTACGATATGTTGTCATTGATAAAACTAACATAAACACGCAATGCATGGTATTGTTAATCATTATATTGAGGCTATTAAATTATATCATGAACTGCGAAATGACAACGACATACTGGCAAACACGCATACTAATATCAGATTATAAATAAAGTGATAAACCAACTTTGGGTTTACGTCACATCTATATATGACTATGACATCTCATACACACACCTATTAACGAGGAATCCGGTGTGCAATGGTTCTCCCATTTTACACTGATGCTTGCGAGTGTGTGCTTGCTAGAATCATTATACAATAATTAAGTAGCATTTATCTGCAATAATTTGACCTGACAAATGTAATGAAATAAACATTTTTGGTATAATTGACGTCATATGCATCGATGTATCAATAATTGAAACCCTTTTCTCTGGCCTATAGTCCCTTTCCGTTTTTACTCTCTAGATTTCGCTCCTTTCTGAGAGTTTCAATATTTCTTTTCTTTCTATCCAACTCTGTCTTCAGATACCACCATTTCACTTCTTTTGCAATAGTTTACTACTATCATTTGTGTTTGTAACGTTATGTAGTTATGTTTTGTCATTGTTTTGTAAATAACGTTATGCTTTATTATATTGTATTTTTGTATTCATAATATCTTGTAACTGAAAAAGAGATATCGTTAAACACTCTTCTGTCATTAAAAGAAGTATATCAGGATTTTTCGTGTATTGAGATTTGGTCAAACAGTTTTTTTTCCCACTATAGTATGCCAATATATACTCACATGGCCGTTATTGCCATGAGTATTTACATTTAAACCGGCTAGGATAATATATTTCATGCAATATCTAACTTTTTCCACGATTAATTTTGATTCAGCTGTTTGGTCGAATCTCAGAAAAGAGTCGGAAAGATGAGACAATGTCCATCCAGCAACATTTACGTAATAATACTACATGTACCTAGTTTTTAAATAGGATTCAGTTTTTATGTTACTACTCTGATTCAAATGTGTTCGTCATATGTTTGGATTTGAAATTACAAATAATTGCAATTTTTGAAAAAACCTTTAAAGCAAAGCGTTTATTTGGGAATATTCAATTAATGTAAAGCTTTGATTTTGGAAAATACATTTAGTATAAAGCTTTAAATATAGAAATAGTACATTAATTAATTAACTCAAAGATTCAGTCGTGTTTCTTTCTTTGATTAAAAGAAATTGTATATATCTATGTAGTATTTTCCTATCGTGTTTTGTGTTATACACTTCGCCTCCAGCATGTAAACCTTCTATACTAATTAAAAGATGTCATCACCACCTTCAATAGTAACCTTTTTGTTTGTTTTCACTCAAATGATCTTATAATATAAATTAAGTTGTTGTTGTTGTTGTTGTTGTTGTTGTTGTTGTTGTTGTTGTTGTTGTTGTTGTTGTTGTATGGTGTTTAGCGTCGCTTTCAACAATTTTTCAGACATATCGCGACGGTGTCTAGTTGAGACAGTATTCTAAGCGCTGTCACACTGGAGTATCATGCCGCAGACATGGTATGATACCCCACCCAGTCATATTATACTGACACCGGGCCGACCAGACCTAGAACTGTCCTCTAAATGCTGAGCGTCAAGCGAGGAAGATTCTAGTACCAGTTGTAAGTCTTTGGTATGACCCGGCCGGGGATTGAACCCACGATCTTCCGCATGCGAGGCGGACCCTCTACTACTAGACCACTCCGCGGTCTTATAAATTAAGTAAAAGCATATATAAAATAGTATTGATTTTGTCTTTACCTGATTATTTTACAAGCTTCGTGTGATCATATTAAATGTGTACTTTCCTCAAATTAATATTCTAGATCACATTGTCGCAAGTGCTGCGATGTCTCGATTGTCATAAGGGAGTCGAGTGTATTAATATAAGTATTATATATCATTAAGATTGCCTTAATCTAATTTGTTGGAAATAGAACAAAACTGGTAAAATAAATGAATTTTGATATTAAATGAATTACTTGAATTACTTATTCCATCAAAATGAACTATTGACCACTAGTTCTTTCGAAATCGGTTTCATCTGGTTACCGGAGTCAGTAGTTCAAACTAAACGTTTGCTCTGTTTGTCTGGGGTTTATTCAGTTATTGTTTTCTTTTCTGAAAACAGCAGTAACTGTTAAACTAGATATGATTTAACAACGACGTCACATTTTCTAGATATGTGTAAACAACGACGTCACATTACGTATTTACGCTGATGACTTCGCGTTGTTTTACTGAAGTGCGGATCCCGGAGGGAGCGATGATATTAAACTCTGAATAATTAAAAACATTTATTAAAATCAGCGAATTCCTTGTTCAAGATATGTAGGTAATATTTCATTATGAATATTGGGTTAAATATACGGTAATTTAAAAATTTGCGACCGTACATAAGATTTTTAATGGTCTCAAATTTTCTTTAACGGCGACACCGAAGGTAGGGTCGTTAAAACAAATTCGCAATCATTAAAAACCTCATATACGGTCGCAAATTTCAAAATTACAATATACTTAACCCTATTCTAATGCACTGTTATGTTTTATCATTAAAATTCTCTTGCTGAACCAAGTTACTCCAGTGACTAGCGTTTAATTTAGCCGAATGACGCATATCAGCAATGACGCGCTATAAAAGTAGTTTCTAGTAAAAATCAAACTAAATCGAAAAATTGAACTATTCAATTGATCATTATATTTTTAACATTTTACAAAATACAAAGAAATAATTACTCATTTCGACAAATGAAATAAAACTAATGTTTACATTGGTTTTGGTGACGTAGTAATAGTAACATAGAATGCGAAAACATGGTGATTTTATCGAAGGTATATCCAGTTTTTAATAATCGCAAATCTAAGAGCACCGACCAATTAAATCACAGGAAATTTCAGAAATGTGTTAGAATGATGTATTAATAAGTGGACAACAAACACACAAATAACATTTCTTGAGAATTGCTTGTTGCTGTTATTCAATATAATAAAACTATCTCTCTTTTAAGTGGTCAATGTTGAAGAATATTTATCCTCGGAAAATTACTATTAGCCCAAGAAGGGTATAATTTCCTGCTTGGGTCAATGGTCATTTTCCTTGGATAACTTTATAGCTGTCGGAACACAAATATGGCTATTCAGTTATTAGCTTATTAAATCACTTTCTTTCCACTATTGCCTTGCACATGCATCATGTTACAAAATCTAGACAAACATGGAGTACGTCAGAAAAAGAATCCGTGAAGATAGACTAGAGGCTCAGTCTATAATGCATGTTGGTTGTCCCCGACGGATCAGACTGCCGGCTGCATATTTACATTTTAAATATTTTCACCATCAATAGCATTTAGTGTACCTCATTTGACAACCAATGGAATCGCTTCATATTTTAAAATTGTGTCGCTCTTATTTGTTAAAATAGTCTACAAAATAACATAATTATTAAGTTCGTTCTGAATTATTAAGAAGTTCATCATCACTGCGTACGCGTGACTAGGATTGCAGAGGCTCCGCCCTTGATTCAATTCTGAACGAATTATGTACAAAGTACAAAGCCGCGGGAGAAACAGCCTCAGCAAACATCCACATTAAAACATCAGTCATTTCGGCGATCGCTCCCTTTGGGTTTCTTAATTGTTATTTTTTACTTAATAAACCCAGACTATTGCACAAATAACATATTATGAAACACAGTAACATAACTGAAAAGAAGAAAATTGCCATTTACAAACATGTGCAATGCCTTAAATGTGATATTCACAAAAAACATACTTCCAGATAATTCTATTGACCGGAGTGTTTTATGGTGCTTAAACAAACTCTTTTTGCAGAATCCACCAATAGTTATAACCAAACACCCTCATTACAATATAATTATGTACATATAATATAAAACACAACACAGTGAATTTCTGGAAAAACTCTTTTTTCCAAAAACTTTTTTTTATCTTTCGTTACTTTTATTGACAAAGTATCGCAGTTTGAAGAGTATGACTGTGTGGTCACAAAAAGGTAACCAAATGCATTATAAATTGCCCATTTATGTCACAATTAAGTGAATATATTGTGTGTGTTTTGTTGTGTTTTTTTAGGGGGTTTTATTTTTTGCAATGGTGGTTATAAAATTCCCGTTTATGTTTTTGTTACTCGTTTGGTACTCGTCTGGTACATTTCTAAAAACCATGAATGAAGATTAACGCAATTTCAACCCATTCAAATTGTCCACAATTGTATGTTTCATCCGACAGTATAAGTAGAGGAAGAACTAAAAGGAAATATTAGAAGAGCTACCGTCCTTCGAATAGAAGCATTCAAGCTTGACCATACAAGGTGCTTAGACATTGATTGGCTCAAATCCACGAAATCGGCCGTGACCAGGTAGATTTTCTTGAAGCGGTTAAAATACCATTCGGCAACAAAATATACCACTTTAGCCAGTGGGTCCTTAATATTGATATTTGACAAATGCCTCTCGTGTTCTCTGGTTATATATGATAATGTATGTGTTGTTTTTTTTTTGTGTGTGTGTGTGTGTGTGTGTGTGTGTGTGTGTGTGTGTGTGTTATTTCTCATTCCATTCATGAATCCCTGCCCGCCACAGTTTTAGTGATTATTAATATACGACATTGCATCTCATTACCAATTGTCTCTCACCGCTGATCAAGTGGGAAATTTATCAGTTACTTGCGAAAATAGTGTGTGCTCGAGTACTAGCCAAGCTGCCAGGACTCCAGAAAACAGTGGTTATGTAAACAGATCGTCTCTTAGCCCTCGATGGCATAACAATGATGCTCAATATTCAATCAATCAATCAATCAATCAATCAATCATTTCATGCAGTGGTGGCAATAAAATTCCCTATTGCTGTTCTGGTACCTTACTTTAAAATCATGAATCTGGTTTAACGGCATTTTCAACACATTATACGTTGTCAATAAGCATTTATGGCATCCGACTTTATTATTCTTTTTTAGACCTCAGAGTGAATGTAAGTAGAGCTACCAATATTTCGTTAGTTATCTGCAAACTTGCTTAGGTTTTTAGACCGTGGTGGACTAAATCTGCGGTGATAGGTAATTTATCTTGAGATGGCACCAAATGTCTTTTGGCCACAGCATCTGCCATCTGCTATTTAGCCAGAGTGTATGTTTCGCGCACGTTTCACGCATGTGCGCTAATGTGTAGTGTGAGTTAATACACGGAAATGTGTGTAGTTTGTTGTTTATCTCAGTTTTATACTCGGATGGATCATAATCAATTTATTTTCCAAGAATTCCAAAATATATTAAAAACACACAACGTTTTCAAATCGACTAACTTATTACTAAAGTATGTTACGGGTGGCTGTCGAAATTTTAAATTGAACAGTATGTGGGGCGATTGTTTGGTTTCTATTATGATGGGCAACAAGGTAAGATTATCAAGAGGGGATTTCCCTCTTCATTTCTTTCACATTTCTGGGTGTTTCATCTTTTCAAGCAAAAAACTTTATAGTATTCATTTAAAATTATAACCTATATTATGAATGTTATTACATTTCATTCCGGTATACATAATATACTGATGTTGATGATATGGAGAGAACTGTAACTTATGTTGTTATAGCATGTAGTTCAATCCATTTGCGTATGTTTTATACAAATATGTATTATCATGTGATGTTAAATATCTGTAACATAAGTCATAAAATATGTTTAAACTAATGAACGCTCTTGAAGAGAATGTAATAAAAACATACTTTTGCGATTGTTTTCTTTTTCTTGCTTATTTTCGAGGACACAAAGGTCGTAAAATTTTATCTCCGTTAAAAAAAGTATTGAATTTATACCAAAATTGGACATTTTCACAGTTCGGTCAATTCATCGTCTGTAGCGAGAACATGTTTATTAAGTGCATATTAATGCAACACAATTTCAATGTTTAGCCAAATACTAAAACCATTTTGCATCAAATGCCGACTTAAGCGTACAAAGAGTTCGTATGCAAAAAATGTGATGAAGATTCTATAAAGCATTGACTTTCTATTAGCAAGTCCATGCAGGGCATCATTCAATAATGCTAACTTTAAAAGGATATTATGATAACTGGTTCTTTTAATGTCCTTTGGTTTATTTATTCAAACGAAGTTTTTAACACAGCTTTTTAGTTTTGAATAAATGCCACCAACAACAAGTATCTGAAATCTGAAATGTGCGAAGCTGTAATTGCTTTTTATCACAGTATTGACGTAAATGAAATATAACACCCGCTAAGTTTGCCTTAAGAATGCACGTAAATGAAATATAACACCCGCTAAATTTGCTTAAAGAATGCAATGTGCACTAGTATGTTGACATAACATAACATTATACAACTGTTGCTGTCAGAACACAAATGCGACTATTCCTAACCTACAGTACGGGAACCGTTTTATTACCGAGTTTTTACGTTTCAACGCCGTTTCGACCACGTTTGTGATGCGTTAGTTCGTTGGTTCGTTTGGAAACTAACGGTTTAGGGTGCTTATGCACATGCGCACCGTTTATCCGTTTCTATGCTGCGCATGCGCAGCGTTTTACCGTTTCAGTTTGTGTTATGCGCATGCGTAGCGTTTTTCAATTTCACTTTATCAATATGTTAATATGTGTTTCGATTAACGCTTAATTATTATACATTTGTGTGTAATGAATACCGGCTGAGTTTATGATTAGTAGTTTTCGGTTATCATTTAATTGGTACTTTTCTATTTTGAAATCGAGGCATATCGAAAACTTTACATTCTCCTGTTAATAGCAATTCCATCATGACAATGTTTGCTAATTTCAGAATTTTCTCTGTATGTGTATAATTTACAATTCCATATAACGGTATAATTAACATACGTGTACATATAAAACAATATATAATGAAACAATAAGAATATTGGGGTAGGTAAATAGTTGAATTGTTCATTGATATAATTAAATGTTTTACGTCTCTAAATTAGGTACCCAGCTAGTGTGTACAAATTTAAACCAAACAGGAAACTTTGAAAGAACATGTGTTTTAATTAATGACATCAACTTGCAATCACGCGACTATCGATGCGTATCGCAACATGGGGTAATTTCTGATAGTTTAGTTTGTGTTGCGAGTTTTCGTTACAATGCTGTGTAAACAGCACAGGATTAGAGAGGCGTGTCGAAAGCGTCGGTATGAAAGGTGTGAATACGTTGATATTGCAAATTCACTTGAT